>VYXF01003284.1:100321-119106 GCA_013397295.1 Polioptila caerulea
CCAAGGGGTGTCAGGCAGGACCAGAGCATCCTGCACCCACACTCCCACGTGCTGCCCTCACCTCTCCACCCAGCTCTTGTAGCTGGGGATGTCCTTGGCGTACAGCAGCTTGTTGGAGGGGGAGTCCTTGCCCAGGCGGTGCTCCGAGGTGGAGCAGGAATCCATGAAGGTCTGAGCCACCACGGAGAGGCAGGCGTCCGTGATGCTGCCCTTGTGGATGTCGAACACGAACTGAGGGTTTTTGATCACGTTCACCCAGAAGCGGAGGGGGAGGCTGGGAGGGAAAGCAAGAAACAAAATGAGAAGACAAAGGCAAGGAAAGGGCACTCGCTGTGGATGGCGCTCCCAGGCAGAACACGGACGGTGGGAAGAGTCAGAGGAGAATTTAAACAGGAGCTGGGCTGAGACCACCAAGCACCAGTTAGCCCAGTGCTGCCCACATGGCTGGTGGTGGATCCTGCCATGCCAGGGAGCTGCTCCAGGCTTGGATCCCACACGGAGCAGTGGAGGAGATGAGGGGCAGGGCCGAGTTTGGGGGTACTGGGGGAGCATCTGCAGGAGGAGCCCATGAGGAGGAGCTCACGGGAGCAGGGCTGCAGTGTGGGGTGAGCCCCGGTGCTGAGCACCACGAGCCAGCAGCAGGAATCTCAGGCTTTGTCCCCAAATCCCGGGGCCTTTGCAATCAAAGGGGAATTATTATTCCTTTTTTTCTTCAGCTGTATAGCAGGATCAAAAAAGCAGCTGCTGCTTTCTATTACCTTTCAAGTCGCAGCTCTCTCTGTCTCTCCAGTTCGCTGAAGGCTGCAGCCTTAACTCTTGCAGTGCTGCACGAGAGCAGCCCCAGCCCCAGCCCCTCCAGCTCCCACTTCCAAACTTCCACTTGCTTTGACCTGCTCCAGGGGCCGCCTTCTCCCACCAAAATTCCCTTTCTGGAAATGCTGCAGCTCAGCTGAGACAGGGAGAAGGAAGGTCCAGGCCTGGTGGGGCCTGATGGCTCAGGCAGACCAAACTCTGGTGGTCATTGCTTTCTTTTTTCTCGTAATTTCTTGTGATTCTACAGTATTTATCCCAATAACTCCTTCTTCTGAGGCTTTAAATGAATTGTTTTGAGCTTCCCACTGCCTTAGCAGGGAACCAGCTTTTGCAGCCATGATGATTAGAGGCCTTTTAAACCACGAGGGACTCAGGGGAAAATACAAGGTCTTTAGGGAACAACCATTTGTTGTGCTTTTTTTTTTCCTTTCTTGCAGAGGTAAATTTCCAACCCATGGAGGTTTTAATCCTAAAATAGCAGCAGAGCCAGAGATGTAAGAGCTCCCACTGTTTGGAGAGGCTGGACAATGCCTGAGGCATGCAGAGCTGGTTCCTTCTCCCTGTGCCACCTCCTGTGGATGCCCAAATGCTCCAGGTGCTTCCCAAAGTGATGGGAAAGGTGCAGCCACTGGCTGAGCTCTCCCCTCCCAGCCAGTGCTGGCATTTGTGGCACAGCAGGGCTGTGCAGGCAGCCTGGGGCAGGCACTGGAGCCTTGCTTCCCACCCTTTCCAAAGTCAAATGTGCAGATCTACAGCCTGAGGGCACTGTCCAACTCCCACCCTGGGCAGAGATAGCCAGGCTATCCCCCTTCCCTTCCAAATCAGGATATTTCAGGATTTGGGGATCCTGTGGACACAACACTGGCAGCCCAGACCAGGCTCACACCCTGGGCAGAGATAGCCAGGCTATCCCCCTTCCCTTCCAAATCAGGATATTTCAGGATTTGGGGATCCTGTGGACACAACACTGGCAGCCCAGCCCAGGCTCCCACCCCATGGGCAGCACAGCTTTGTGATGTCACCGGTCGAAGGTGAGTGGCCCTGCCATGGGCTGGGGCTGGCACTTAGGGGGTTGTCACCTCCAGGATGGAGCCATTCCATCCATCCATCCTCCATTCCAGCGGTGACAACCCCAGAGGTGACAATCCCAGACCTTGGGAGCCACAACCCTCAGACATCACCTTCACACGGCTCCATCCCGCTTCGGGGCTCGGCCATTCCCAGCCCTTCCCAAAACGATTCCCACATCGTTTTTTCCCCCCAGAATCACTGAACACTCGGGGCTGTCCCCTCATTACCAGTTGCTCTTCCAGGTGTGCCGGACGTCGGTGTCGTGGATGCCGTGCTTGTCCGCCTGCTCGTCCAGGAAGTCGAACATGTACTTGATGGCGAGGGGCAGGGCGCTGCCGCGGTGCACCGTGCTGAACAGCGTCTCAAACAGGTCATCCACGAACTTCTGCAGCGTGCCCTGGGGGCAGCATGGCAAATCAGACAGCTTCTAGCATTTTTATTCACGTGATTTCATTCAGGGGTTTGTTCGCCCTCTGCTCGGGGTGGGCGGGATTGAAGTTTTCTTGTTCCACCAAGGGTTTGGGAATTTCTGGGTGAGGCCTTATGGGCTTCAGTGAACAAAAAGGAGATTCCCAGAGCCAGAAGATACAGAGGGGATAAAGTAATATTAACAAACATCACCCTCTGGTGTGATCAGAGACACCTGGTCTGGGAGATGATTGATAAGAGAACCAAAGCATGAGGACCAAATTAGCATTGAAAGGATCAATGAACAATAGGAGATCGATCGCCAAGAACTGTGTAATTTAGAAGCAGTGACTGTGACTTTCTTTGGAGGTTTTATGTAGAAATATGTGAAAAATGAGGTAAAAACCCACGTGTGAAGAAATTATTTTCACTGCACAACCCAGGCATCTGTGGATGAAATAATTTCTATCGCACATCATGGCCAGAATAAAATAATACCTAATTGTCTAATATTGAATAGGTGTTGGAGAGTTTCTGTTTTTCCTGCAGTTTTGGGACAGGAGCAGCAGTCCAGGAGGTGAGGGGAGGGACAGGCACTGCTCTGGCCAAGCAGCAGTGGCAGGAAGGGAGACCAAATGCTACCAGCCCCCAAAAATGCCACCACAGATCTCATAGGAATAACCAAGGTTGGGGTCTTTTTGAACACTGCTGGAGGGCCCCAGGGGAAAGCTCCAGCCTGTAGCTACTCACTCATTTACTCTTTATTTCTAACCTGATTTTTTTTTTTTTGCTTTTCAAAGCACAGCTGTGTCATCCACACCAATGAGCACGTGGGGAAAAAGGCAGGAAAACTGTGTCTGGTCGAGGAAATGGGTAAATATTCCCAGGAACTGCTGGGTTCACCAATTTGCGTTTTAACACTGTGCAAAAAAAATGGAGAATCGCAGCCATTTCCTTGAACATGAGGAAATCTGGTCTGTGCTTCTGTTGCTGCTCCAGGACTCTCCCAATGCCAGGAAAACCCAGCCCGGCTGGGAGCTGAGCAGCATCAGGGGCTTCACTGGACCCCTGGGCGAGCCTCAGCGTGCATCCCCCAGGGGAATCCAGCTCAGTTACCTTTGTAGCCAGCAGCCTGGTCAGGTAGATCTCAGACACCATCTTGCTGCCCCTGTCTCCTTCCTTCTGGTCGCCGTGGTCGTGGTTCTTGACCAGGTGCCAGACCTTGACGCCGCTCTCCAGGTCGGGGGTGATCATGGGCGCGCGGGAGCGCAGGCTGTCGGGGCTCCCGGTGTAGCGGAACGTGGAGTCTGAGCCAGGGGGGAGAGGCTGGTCACACCCACAGCAAAACCCTTCTGTGCCTCCCTCAGTGCTCCCGCCACCTCTGATAATGCCCAAACCGTTTGCAATGGTTTTTTGTTGGGTTTTTTTGTTGGGGAAATGAAATGGAAAACCACCGCGGTTTTGTTTTGCACGTGCTCTTGTTCCACGCCGTCAAAATTTGGTGTTTGCCAAAAAATCTGTGTTGGTCTCCACTCAACAAAAAACCTCAGAACTGAGCCTTTTCTTTCTCCCATATGGCCTTTCCTGCCCCATTCACATCCTTTCCTGTGTGAGCTCCTCAGACGGATCCACACAAAAATCCTCCCTGAGTCACAGCTCACACACATCAGCCCCGGGCACCGACTCCTGCAGAAGCAGAGCCCTGATTCCAGGATTTTGTAAATAATGAGGAGCTGCCCAGCACAGCCAGCACAGAGGGAGGAGAAACTGCTGAGCGTGTCCTTGAGGCTTTCAGGAGAGCAGTGGGGACTCAAGCTGAGCACCACCAGCAGAGCCTGAGGCCAGTCCTGTGCCCTGTGCCATCCCTGGGCTGAGCAGCTCCAGCCTCCTGCTGTCCCTGCAGGTAAAAGGGAGCTCAGAGGGCACCAGACAACTTTCCCTTAATTGCTCAGTAACCATGGGGGCACGTGGCACATTTATTTATATATTCCACTTCCCAAAGAATGCCCCTCCCTGGATCCCCAGCATCTCCAGGACGAGACACGAGGCTGAGGAGCCCAAATGTGCCTTGCTGGAATTTTCCTCCTGCTACATTCCTTTGTTCTCTGGGAATCTCAGTGCATTTTCTCGAGTTCAGCCTTCAATTCACTGCTCGCCCTCCTCGTCAGGAGTGCGGGGATCGATCGTAAATCAGCTGAGGGAAATACTCAAGTCATTACCAAAGTAGCTGGATTTTCATCCCTGATTAAGGCTTAGATAAATGAGTGCTCCAACTGATATAATTAAGGAGACAGACAGGGGGACAGCTCAGGAAGCATGCAGGAATTCTATTTTTAAACATATCTCTGTGCTGATGTATAACAGGGGAAGTAAATAAGTATCTAATTTAAATTCTGCCGGCACAATTAGAACTATTAATCTCAACATGAGCAATGATCCCTCGGATTGGTGCTTTACAAAAGCTTTTCCAGCTGACAGAGATCAATGAGTGCTGAGGGCTCAGGTTGTGAGATCCAGCCTTGGTTTTTCCATCACCTGGGCTGTGGGATGTGTTGGACACCTGTGGGCCTATGCCTTGAAGGGAGAAATGCCTTTTCTCCTGGCTTTTACCTCAACACTCCCCTGGTTTTGGCTCCTCAGAACACTTGCTCGAGGTAAAAACCAACATTATTTTGGGAGCTATAAACAAGAGGAGGAGATGGGTTTGTCAGGAGACTTTTTGCTGGTAAAATGCTCTGTGAAATGAACGATAATGAAAGATCAGCACTCGAGAGATTTTGCCACTGCTGCCTTTTATGGAAGTCTATTATTACAATTATTGTGGATTTAGTGTTCCAGGCGTGCACCTGGCACCTCGCAGGCTCATTTTCTCAGGCTGCAGCATCTTCAGGGACCCTCTGGAATGTGCTGAGCCCTTCTATTATGCAAATCAGGAATTCCCAGGTGTGCACATCCCTGCACTCTGAGCTAAGATTGCCCTTCCCCATTTGTGACCCATTAGCTCAGAGCTCAGGATCCTGCACAGGGGGAGGAGATGGGGAGGAATCAGCTTTAGCTGTGGTGCAGCCCTGCTCGGGGGCAAAGGCCTCAAAGATCCTCTCTGAGCCCTCAGAACTTTCCCAATTCCCCCATTCCCAAAGGCTGCTCCTGTGCCTGGCATCTCCTTTTCCCTCCTCTCACCTTTCCTGGTCCTTTTGCTGTTCTCACAGCTGGAAAAGCCTTTGCAATCCAAACCAGCAGCCAAGGACGTTTTTCTGTTTGGATTTGCATTCTTTGGGGGAAGCTGCTGCTTTTTCCCCACCTAAATCCCAGAGTGTGCCCATGAGCCAGCCCTTCCCAGCCCATTTCTTACCATATCTGCTGATGGATGTCCGGGAGATGCTGGCAGAGGCAGGAATGTTGTAGGAGGAGGTTTGCTTGGGGACCAGAGCCACCACGGAGCGGTCTGACACCTGGGGAGGCAAAGCAGGAGCAGCTCAGGAGGATTCCCTGTCCACTCTGGGATCCCTGGCTGCTGATCCAGCAAATCCTGGGGAGGGCAGTCCAGGACACACTCCCAGCCTGGCTGAGCCCTGTGCTGGGTCAGGCTGCAGCAAGAGCCTGAAGGAAACGAGGGATAAATCAAAAGATGTGGTGAAGATGCTTTTGGTCGTCCTGATTTAAGATTATGCCTTACCCAATAAAAATGAGAATCTCAAGAATTGTTGTGATCCAATTAAAGTAACAATGCAGAGGGAATAAAAGGGCTGTAATAACGTTATGGGCCATAAAACATTCCTATTAAACCATTTTTTATTTTAGCAGTTTTTACGAACTTTAAAAGTTTGATTTACAGCAGAGCAAGTCATAAAGCCATCTTTCAGGGTATTTAATTGTTATCCCTTTACTGCTCCAGAGAAGGAATTAAACACTGGGAAGTCAAACTATAAATGAACATTAGTGCTAACAAGGTTTTGTTACAGCAGATTTTAGTAGCCATGTTTAATTTTATCCTCCCTATAAATCTGGTAGTCACTGGAAGTTTTCTAACTTATTCTCCTTAATTAAGGATCTGCAGGTTTCCAGGGAATGGGCCTGAGTGGCTTTTAATTTTGAACTTGTGACCTGTGGTGCAGCACAGTGAGGGAGCAGAGAGCCACCACGTCTTGTCAGGGCCCAGCAGACATCTTTTAGAGGCTCAGCACAAAAGAAATGCCTCTTCCTGCTGCAAGAATTGCATTTTGGGGCTAAATCCTGCATTACCTGCCAGGAATCTTGTGATGGACTCAGCACTGACCCTGTGAATGGAGGATTTTTGCTCCCCCAGCAGCTCCAGGGTTTTGTACACTACCTGCAGCACCAAGGTGAGCTGCACACAATGACCTGTGCTGCCCCCAAGGCTTTGGGCTCCATCCAGATGAAAGGTTTCATGGAAATCCGAGTTATTATTATTGCTGCTGATAGTGGAAATAATAGTTGTGTTTCGCGGCACAAAAGTGAGATTTTTCTAAGCAAAACACTCCAAACACCTCCATTATTTCCTTTGCTGCTCCTGCCTCACTTCATCCAATTTATTAAGCCAGTGGAAGAAGTGATCAGTGCTGATATTATTTTCTTAGGCTGTTATTAGCTGCCACTTCAGCTCCATTTCACCAGGGAGAAACCCGAGCCCAGGGTGCTCCCGTGCCGGATCCGTTTCCACCAGGGCAGTGCTGAACTGGGAGGGAGGCACTAAAAATTCCACACACACACACACTAAAGAGCCCTCTCACTCTCTAAATTTTGGGTGGAATGGCTGCTGTCAGCTCAGCCCCAGCAGCTGCAGACCAGCCTCAGGTGGAGCACGCGCTCGCTCCCACAGCCCCCCTGGGACACGCTCCGAGCTGCCTGGCTGCTTTACAACTTTATAAATATTCTGATTATTCTACAAGCTGGAAACACAGGGCACAAAACACCTTAAAGACAGGGGAAACAGAACCTGGGAGGGGGAGAAGGGAGCCCAGGCCTCGGAGCTGTGTCTGCATGGGGCAGCGAGGGCGATTCCAGCTCCGCGTCCACACCGCCCTCGCCTCCTCAGCCTCATTTCACACCCAAACCTTCCCTTCCTCCCTTCTAATTTTTCATTTAAAGCAGTTTCCTGGTCTCCTGGCCTCTCCAGACTCACAGGGGCTGACAGGTATTCATGCTCTGCTGCCTCTGAGTTAACCCTGCGTGAGCCACTGTAAATCATTCGATATTAAATTCAGTGTTTCATTTTTCCTGAGTGAAACCACACGGGGTAAAGACTCTCCCACGGAGTTTAATAGCCATGAAACCAAAGGGATACGACACAAATGTAATACAATTCCTTGCCATGTGTAACAGCTCCAGAGAATTTAACAAAGAATTACACTTATTTAAGCTACACATCTATTTTTATAAATGAAGAAATAAGCAGGAGGTGCACAGTTCTCTCTATAATTTCATAAAGTGGTTCAAAACTATTAGAAAGGTGAACATTTCTCTTTAATTCCAATTTGGGTTTTGTATGTGAAGGCTTCCCATGAAAAATGCATTTGATCTGTTATTGTATTTTTGTGATTCTAATGTAGAAAACAAAAGCAACGGTGTCAAAATTCAGCACGCATGTGTGGAGCTGGGAAACCCTCGGGATGAAATAACCACCCTCAGGGCACAGTGAGGAGGAGGAGGGTGGTTTGGAGCCCTGCAGCTGCAGGAATGGGGCTGTGGGGAACGGATCCCGGGAATGAGGAGCAGGGAATTGAGGACCAGGAGGGCTCTGCCCTCTCCTGCAGCCTCCCAGGTGCCAGCAGCTGTCCAAGGGACACCCCTGGAGCTGCAGGATGAGAATCTGGGCTGAGCAGCTCCCAGCACCACCTGCAAACCCAGGGATGTCCCTGCCTTCAGCACAGAATAAAGACAAAACAGCTCTGAATGAAAGATGGGCAGAGCTTTGCAAGGCAGCCTTCATTTCTCTCCTGGAAGTCTAGAAACCTTTACTACTCCTCTGGAAATCCACATTTATTTTAATGGCTTGAACCACACCTGGTTCATGTGTCACACTCCTGTTAAACAGTGAGACAGCAGCACTTGCAACTCCAGTGATTTTATACCTTCTTAAAGCTGGGCTCTTACCCAGGGATCTGTTTTACTGTGTAGTCCTGGAACATCTGTATTTCTGACACCTAATAAAAACTTCTACTTCAACAGAAAAAAAAACCCAAACTGGTAAGAATTAAAAAAAATAAAATAATAATTAAATATATATATATATTGCTGTTAGTTTTTTGCAAAAGCTTCACCTTGACAGGATTTCTGCTGCAGTGAAAAGAATTTGGCTTCTCTTTCATGACTGAGACAGCTCTGCTGGGCTGAGCAGAGCTCGGGCCAGAGCAGTCACTACCTGGCTGGATGTTTGGCTGCCAACTTCTCCTTTCTTCCAGAGCAAACCTGACACTCAAATGGCAGCAAGAGCTGCAGCATCTCGAGTGCTGCGAGAGGATTTTGTTTATTTTAAGGCGAAGCTTTTGGCTTAGGTTTTCCCACAGGCACTGGAATGAAAGTGCTCCCTCCCCCAGCAGCCAGCACACATCAGACAGGCACAGCTTTCACTTGTGACTTCCTCACGACGACTTTTAAAGATCAAGGCACAATAAAGTCTCGCTGCTTCCCTGCATGTTGGTTAATCCCTTGCAACTGTCAGGTAAAACAGATTTTTAGGAACAATGGAATTAATCTGCGCAACTCCTCTGACATTTCACGGTAATCTGTGTTTAAATCCTGGGGGCTGCTTGGAGAAGTTGACCCTGGAGGTGCTTTTTAACATGCACTGTGCATATTGATGGCACTCTCCTGATTGCAGGGCTCCTGTCAATACTGGCTCCCATTCAAGTCCCCCAGCGTGAGTCAGGCTGATGGACTGGAGATGCTGGATAAACAGGGAGAGATGCCAGATTAAATACTAAACACTCCTGGGGAGGTGCTGATGGACAGGAGTAGGTTACGGGTCCCAATTAATGCAGTTATCCTGTGCTGCAGACAGGCTGGGAGGGAAAGCCTTTGATTCCCTCTAACCAAACCTTCCTCAGCTCCCTCCTCACCTCTCTCTCCATCTTTTGCTTTGATTCCTTCTAACCAAACCTTCCTCAGCTCCCTCCTCACCTCCCTCCCCATCTTTTGCTTTGATTCCTTCTAACCAAACCTTCTTCAGCTCCCTCCTCACCTCCCTCCCCATCTTTTGCTTTGATTCCTTCTAACCAAACCTTCTTCAGCTCCCTCCTCACCTCCCTCCCCATCTTTTGCTTTGATTCCTTCTAACCAAACCTTCTTCAGCCCCCTCTCTTCCCATCTCTCACACAGTAAGCAGCCCTTTCCAGCAGACTCTGCCCTATCCAGAAGCTCAAGATGGCAAGAATATCTTAGGCCTTCTCACCCACCCTGTCTGAGCATCTTCACTGCCTGGCTCCACTTTCCTGTGACTTTCTGCCTCCCCTGCTGCACTCCAGGCTGTCCCAGACCCCCAGACAAAATCCTGAGCCCCCTGTGCTGCCCTTCCCAGGCCCCTCATCCCCAGCTCAGCCCTTGCACTGCTCCCTCTGCCTCTCTCCCACGGCTGGCAGGTTTAATTTAGCCAATTTTCAACTCTGCTGCTTCCCCTGAGCTCCATGTCAAGGTTGCTTTCCCCCCTAATGCTACAGCACATGGAACCCTTCTGGTTTATCACACAAACGTGACCTCCCTGTCTGTCTGGGCAGAGGAGACACTTGGGAATTAGGTTCCTGCGGCTCTGTTCCCTGCTGGCAGCTGTCTGGGAGCTGTCAGTGGGGCTGCTCCCTCACCTGGTAGTGCACCAGGGTGTTCAGGCGCTTCCAGTCCCCCTCGATCTTGGTGGTGATGTCTTCATCCTGCAGCACCACCCTGGCGATCCGGCCCTGCCGCCACTCTGGGGAGAGGGGAAAGCCACGGTCAGGGGGGGCCAAGCTCTGCAAACCCCACCAGGAATCGCCCCCCAGCCCCTCTGATCATCCCCTCCCAGCGGGCAGGGCAGCTCCTACCCAAATCCATGTCAACAGCTCTCGGTCTTTGGGAATAGGGGACGTTTTTGTACACAGCATCCAGGATCTTCTCCTTGACTTGGGTGATGGTGTCGCAGTTCAGCACCTTCACAGGGATCTCTGGGCTGTTCTCGTTGTCTGGGTTCACACAGTTTAGGATCTGCAAGAGAAGAACCACACCATGCTCTAAAGGAGAAGTGTAACCACCTGTCACAACAATCTCTTCCCATAAAAATCCCCACTGCAGCCCTAAATGCATGGCTGCTATTGCATCTGTAACATTTATGTAGTTCTTGCTGAGAGGGGGGCCCTGGATGTCCATCCTCACTCGGTGTCCCGGGCCAATGCCCAGAGCACAGGGAGAGCCAACATTCCCCTCCCACCTGCCTTCCCACACCTGCAAACTGGGGACACACCTGCCTGGCACCCAGGTCCTTATTGCCGCACCTGGGGCAGCGTCCTGACCCTGCTCCGAGGGCCAGCACAGCTCAGGGCCAGCAGGATTCCTCACTCACCAGGGTCTTGTACTCGATCTGCTGCCGGATGAGCTTGTCCTCGCTCAGGGAGTACCGCGCCTCTCCCGTGATGGCATCGATGGGGCCCTTCTCCATCTGCTGCTTGATGGCACAGTAGAGCATGAACAGGGGCTCCCCGGCGCATTCCTGCACGAGAGGAGGGCACCAGGGCTCACACAGCTGAAGGTGCCTCTCCTCCAGGGCACAGATTCCTCCCAGTCCCACTGACTCAGCCCTTAGCACATGTGTGGCCCCCAGCAGCTCCTGGAGAGCACAGCCAAACCCGTGAGCTCCACTGCTCCGTGGCTCTGCTGTCTTTGGCAGGGTAAATCCCTCCTGAATCTATGTGGCTGGAAAAAAATGGAATTCGAGATCTCCATCTCACTGTTCACTCCCCTGGAGCAAATTCAGTGGGGCTTCCAAAGCCACAAATTAACTTAAAACCTGTGGAAGCTGAGGCATGAAGATGTGAGGATTTCCCTGAGGTACCAAAGAGGTGTAACAGAACCTCCTTTAATGGGAATTACTCCGGGAGACCTGAGGCTTGAGGAAGGCTGTGAGCGTGGAGCAGCAGCCCCAGAGCAAATTTCCACCTCTCCTCCCTTGCTGCTCCATCCTTTGGAGCCTGATGGAAGAGTTTCAGCCCCGGATGCTCCCCGGGGCTGGCTGGAGGGTGAGACCAGCTCCACCCCTCCTTACCTTGAGGAATCTGTGGAGCAGGAAGGCAAACCAGTTCGTCAGCATCTTCTCGGCCACAGACTCGGTCCTGGGGGGGCAGGAGGGCACACATCACACACGGAGCCCCCAAAGGCGCACCTGGCACAGCACCAGGGACAGCAGGATGGGGCCAGCGCTGTCCCTGTCCCAGCTGCCAGCCCTGCTGGGGCTGGTGACTGCGAGCCTGGTGACACTCAGCTCCTCGTACGTGGTACAAATTACAGCCTGGCTCAGTAAATCACTGGGATTTACAGCAGCTCCTGGCAATCAGGGACAGCGGCAGGGAAATTGCAGCTTTCTCCCCAGTCCCACCCAGTGTCCTCTCCCCGTATTGTGCCCGAGATTATCTCTGATTTAAATACAACGGCTCCTAATGGTAGTGTTTACCTCTGCCCCTGCAGGACCCAGAGGCTTTCCTGGAGGCTGCACAGCTCCTTTTCCTGGGATGGGATGGCTCTGGCGGCCGAGGGGGGTCTCACAGTGGAGCCCCAGCCCCGTGCAGGGAAGATCCGCTGTGCTACAGCCTGGCCACCTGTGACCGTGTCCCGGGCCACCTGTGACCATGTCCTGGGTCACCTGTGACCACGTCCATGCCCCTGGCCAGCTCTGGCCATGGCTTTGCTTGGCTCAGCACCACCAGCCTTTCCCTCATCGACATCAGGATCTGGCCCAAATTCCAGCAAGCAAAGAGGGATGAATGCCATTCCTGGCATCCTTTCCTCTGGGGACTGACCCCTCTGCCCTCACCACCAGGTCACCTCCTCCCTGACCTGCAGAGGGTCACATCTCACTCCAGACCCATTTTCCTCATTCTTCCCCCTAAATGAGGGAGTGCCTCTTGCTATCAATCCCCACAGCGTTCGAGTGCTTGGAATTACAGGCACACACCTAGGAAGCACAGGGCTTGATTCCAAAGCCAAGCAGATAAATAGGAGCCAGAGACTTCAGCAAACAAAAACTGACACCAGTCGGCCAACAGACCTGGGGTCACATCATCCATCATCTCCTAGGATGGCAACATCTGCCAGGAATTCGTGAAAATGTCTGCAGATCCCCAGAGAATTTAAGCCTGAATTGATTAGCTGCCTAAAAATTCATCCTACAAATTGACACACATGTCTTTCTCCTGTTTGAAATATTTCAGGCACCCAATTAAACAGGAGAAGCACCAGCACCCTTCCAAACAGCTCTAAAAAATGGAGAGACAGTGACACAAGCCACAGAAGAGGTGAAAACCACAGAAAATAATACATTCAGGGCTTCGAGGGGGAATATTAATTTAATAAACCACTTTGTTAATAGAATATTAAATGAAGAGTGTCCCAATTAACCCTCCCAGTGAAGCTGCTGTGTCCTGTCCCAGTGGGCTGCTCATGGCCTGACACCAGCTCTGCAAAAACACAGGAATGTGGAGGGACAGGGAGATTGGGGCATGGGAGGGGATGGGATGGGATGGGATGGGATGGGAATGGATGGGGTGGGATGGGAGGAGGATGGGATGGGGATGGGGATGGGATGAGGATGGGATGAGGATGGGATGGGAATGGATGGGGTGGGATGGGAGGAGGATGGGATGGGGATGGGGATGGGATGAGGATGGGATGAGGATGGGATGGGAATNGGAGGGGATGGGATGGGAATGGATGGGGTGGGGTGGGATGAGGATGGGATGGGATGAGGATGGGATGGGATGCTCCATGCCTGGCTCTTCCCTTTTAAGCTTTTGAGCTGCCCCTACCAGCACCACTCTGTGCCATTGCTGGCCTCTGTATGCTGTTAAAGAGCTGTTCCAAAAATAAAAATAAGCTCCTGGAGATTACCAGGGCAGAAGAGAATCCCCAGACTTGGAGCAAACCCTCCTCATGCTGACCACAGAAGGAGGGTGCAGCACGATCCAGAGATGATTTTCCAAAGGAGCTTTGGCTGCTCCGTTGGCTTCCTGAGGCACCAGCAAGAAAACAAACCTAAACAAAACGAGCTGAGAGAACCTCAAAAATAAATATGTATTTTATTAATTCTCCCTGCTCTATGTAGGTCTCCAAACTGCTGTTGCCAGCAACCAGAGCAGCTGTTTGATTTAACGTCAACTTTCTTGCTGTCTCCCGCGAGGGGCAGTCGTGGAAGAAAGAGAGAGGGGAGAGCGAGGAAGAAAGAGGGAAAGAACTGAGTGTCAGTTATCAGCTGCTGCCACCAGAGAGCTCAAAACATTTTCAAAAATAGTGTTTCACTTCATGGCTGATCACTCCTTATTAAGTCAGAGCAAGGAGTTCCAGGCTGGGCTGGAACAGCTGGGCACAGGGTTGGGACGAGTCTCCAGCCCAAGGTTTAATGGGACCTGGAGAATCAGGACAAGGAATGAAGCTTTTAAACTAAAAGGGAAGAGATTCAGACTGGATATAAAGCAGGAATTTTTACAAGGGTGGTGAAACACTGGCCCAAACTGCCCAGCCTGGTGGCAGACGCAGGTTCCCTGTGCAATGGGTAAATCCTGGTGCAGGACAGACAGCCCAAAGGACAGACAGCCCACAGCCCCGATTCCTTGCTGGCTGCGCAGAGAGGAGGGGACACAGCTCTTATCACCATCCCTGTGTTTTTTGGAGCGCCAGGAAAAGTCATTATTGATGGCTGAGGCAGAAGACGCCTTCCCGCGACTCGTCAAACCACGGGGGAAATTAAGGCGGCTTCCTTTGCCAAGATGAGTTATTGCCTCCGCAAACACGGCCAGATTTAAAGCAATTTCCTGTCAAGTATATTCATTGTGGCTGCAGAGACCCCTGAAATTTTCCTGGAGGTGTGAGATCCTCCCCTCTCTCCAGTGTGATGCCAGCAGAGCCCCAGCACAGCCGAGGGGCAGCACTGGCCAAGGCCAGGCTCTGCAGGACCCCCAAGGATGTGGAGAACAGGGGGAGCCTTTTCCTTGTGCCCACTGTTACGCCCCACATTAATGCACATTTTTTCCCTCCTTTCTTGCTGCCACTTCCCAGCTCTGCCTCGGGTGAGTTGCACAATACATCCTGGAGCTCCTGGCCCAGCTGTGGCACACAAATGCTGCTCTCCAGCCAGGCAGAGCCAGAGGATCTGGTCTGAGACCCTGCCCAGACATCTGTGAACTCTCAGAGTAGGGCTAAACCCCCATCCTCGAGAGAGATGAGGAAATGGATGGGATTCCTCCATGGAGAGCAGAGATTCCCTTCAAACACCAGCATCAGCCCTCAAATCACAGAACCTGGTATTAATTAGCTTGGAAAAGACCTCTGAGAGCATCGAGTCCAATCTGAGACCAATCCCCACTTTGTCAACAAGACCAGACCACCCGGAGACTGCACCCCCTCCCTGGGCAGCCCCTTCCAGCCCTTTCCATGAAGAAATTCCCCCTGAAAGCCCCACGAGCGGGGCCGCGCCAGCCCGCGGGACCCATCCCCGGCCTCACCTGCGCAGGAGCAGCTTGGGGTGGTTCTTGTTCTCCAGGTTCTTCTCGATGAGGTCGGAGAGCAGCTGTTTGAGGACGTCGGTGGCGTACTCCAGCTTGCCCTGCAGCCCCGTCATGATGAGCGAGGCCACGTTGCCGCGGTCGCGCATGGAGAAGCTGCGCTGCAGCTCCAGCGTGCGGATGAAGGTCAGCAGGAACACCTTGTTGTTGATCAGCTGGGCAAAGAGCTTCAGGGCCTTCTCCACGCTCTGCTGCCCGTTCCCTTGGACCTGCAGGAGGAGGGCACGGCCCCGTCAGCCACGGCACAGGGGGGGACAAGGGACGGGAGGGCAGCGCTGCTGTGACCCCACCCTGGGGTCAGGCTGCCAGCTCTGGGTGTGTCACAGGAGCTGGGGATGGTCTGGGTGGGAAGGGACATTGAAAATCATCTCATCCCACACCCTGCCATGGGCAGGGACACCTCCCACCATCCCAGGGTGCTCCAGCCTGGCCTCAGACACTTCCAGGGATGCAGGGGCAGTCACAGCTGCTCTGGGCACCCTGTGCCAGGGCCTGCCCACCCTCCCAGGGAATAATTCCACACAAATATTCCATCTAATCCTGCCCTTGTCACCTTTCCAGATCCTGGAAGGTGCTGGGAGGTCTCCACACAACTTTATCTTCTCCAGACTGAACATTTCCAACTCTCCCAGCCTGTTCCAACCCCCTGAGCAACTTCCTGGCCTTCTCTGGATTTGCTCCAGCAGTCCCATGTCCTTCTCACGTTGGGGACTTCAGAAGCGTGCACAGGATGGTTCAACCCTGGCTGCACGCATCCCTCAGGGTGTCAGCATCCCTGGATGTGGTTTCTGGTCCATCCTGAGCAAACCTCCCCCTCCACAGCTCCCCTGAATCCTGGCTGGGAGCTGCACTCTGTGCACGCCATAAAGCAGCAGCTTTGAGCCTAACGGCCCCAGAAATGACACCCAGTTCTGCTTGTTCTGCACAAAAAGTGACACTCTTGTAAGTAAATTAAATACTAATTTAGACTATTGCTTTATTATGGGCCAAGTGTAAAAAATTAATTGAGGCTTTCAGCCAGTTGCGGATTCAAGTAATTCATTAGAAGTGAAAATGATGAACTGCACGAAGCAACTCTTTACCAAACATCTTGGAGAGTTATGTATTGGTTTTACTAACGTTACATAATTAAGCAACTGTGTAATTGGCAACACATTTATCACTTCTGCAATTCTGTTTTTCATGAGGAAAAAAGAAGCATTCATATTTGTTTGCTGGAGCATCAGCTTCTTTGGCAACTCCAACAGCAAACATAATGCATGGAGCTGGAAAACTCGGAGCAGGGATGGGCTGGGAGAGGCTGCTTCTAGTTTAGCAACACCACAGAGACAGCTTGGTGCTGCTGGCCAAGGAAAGGAACCCAAATTAATGCTTTAATGGTGGGAAGTGCCTGCCTGGAAAAGGAATCCAGCCCTAGAGCAACCAGGACTCCTCCCTCCTACATCCAACCCTGGTCTGTGCAGAGGAAACAGGATTGCAGGATTTACTGGGGCAATCCCAGACTCTGAAAAGCTGAGCTGAGCCTCTGGGCATCCCACAGGGAGCATGGCAGCTCCATCCCAGGGTGGGGATCACAGCCCCATCCCAGGTGTGAGGTGATGTTTATGAAGCCCACCCTTTTTTTTGGCCCTCTCCCAGGTGAGCAGAGCCCACCTGCCAGGTGCACTGATGGACCCTCGAACGTTCCCAATTCCTCTGCACTGCCAGTGGAAGTTTTTTATGTATTTTAACACGTTCTGGTGGGAAAACCCGGGAGATGGAAGTGCTTGCTGAGAGGCTGGAATGCCTGGGCATTCTCCTTGCCCTCCTGTGGACACGCGAGGGAACAGCAGCAGGATGCTCCGGGCAGGATGCTCCGGGCACGATGCTCCGGGCACTCTTCCATCTCCTGCCCCACGAGGTGAGTTAGGAGGACTTTAAAGCACACCACAACTGCTCTGCCCTGCTCTGCCGCTGCCCTAGAGCGATACAAACCCCCATAAAATAAAAATAAACCAACACCGGGGAGGAGAAACCAAAAGGAATCCGGCAATGTGCGAGGAGATAAAACTCCAGACTCGGAGTTCAAATGAACTCGGGGCTCAGCCTCCTGACCCAATAACGTTTGGTGTGGAGCCATAAAGGTGCTGGGGGGCTTCCCTGAGGGCTTGCAGGAACTGGGAGAGCTGGAGCAGGGTGGGAGTTACCTCCAGCTCCCGCAGGACCGGGTGGTCCTCGATGCCCGGGAACAGCACCCTCATGGCGTAGGTGCGGTAATCCAGGTAGGGGATCCCGGAGCGGTCCAGGTCGCTGGTCAGCTCGTTGATGTCCGTCTGCAGCTCTGCAAAAGCTGTTCAGGGGGGAGACAACAGGAGCTCAGCTCCAGGAGGCTTTGGGAGAGGGTTTTGGGCAGGGCTGGCTGCCTACTGTCCCCTCAGGAAAGGATTGCAGGGAGCGCAGACATCCTTGGAGACTCCGTCGGAGAGCAGGCGCTGCTCAGAGCAGAGACTGAGAACAAAGCTCTGCCTTATTTGTATGCGGGTCACACCTGTGCACACACACCTACAACACCTTTAAAGGCTGCGCAGAGAAACAAGGATCTGTTTTCATAACTTGGTGCCTCCCCTATTTTCCTTTCTTCTTGTTTTCCTCCTCTATCAACAGTTGCCAAGATAATCAAATCTGATGCAGATCAAATCTGAGCTGCTGCAGGGGTCAGGAAGGGATTTATTCTTCCTCTCCTAACACCGTGTTATACAGCTGGAGGTGTCTCCTCGTGTTCCCTCTCCAAAGTGTGACATGCTGGCTCAGGGAAGCCTCTGTACCCCAGCTGGGCTGTGCCAAACTGAATCTGTGGTTTCTCCTGAATATGTCTCAATTTTTGCCCTGTGCTTTCAAGGCTACCCTCAAAATCAGCTGAACAAATCCAATGCAACTCTCTCTCTCCACTATGAAATGTGCAGCTATTTATTTTTCTTTGATGGATTAAACCCCTTCCCAGGTGGGAGGATGTAGGAAACAACAGCAGCGTCCCAAAAAAATCCACCTGCGGAGTGACGGGGGCTCAGCTGCCTCCTTGCAAGGGACAAGACTTGTCCTGTTATACTGGATGCTCCAAATAACACCCAAAATTTCACAGAAGCAAATGCTTGAGGAGCTTCTTCCTCCCTCCCTGCCTTACTCTTACTGCTCTGGGCTTCCACTAAGGCTGGAGGAGCTTTCCAGCCCTCGTGACTCCTGTTTGGGATCCACGCTGCTATTTGGGGTCTGAGCCCCCTCTGTCCCCCTCTCTCTGTGCCTTTTGAGAAGCCCCTCACTCAGAAGCCATCGGACAGGGGGACCCTGAGCAGGGCACCGTGGGGCTCATGCCAGCCCTGCAATGTGAGCCAGGCACAGCCCTAAGCAGGACTGAGCTCTGACCCCATTTCTGCACATCAGAGCCATGTCTGCTGCTCACACACTGCTGGCTGCCACGCTCCCACAGTGGGGCAGGTGTGGGAACCCCACGGGAAACCCACAAAATCCCATGGGAAACCCACAAACCCCAAGAAGCACCCACAAAACCTCAAGAAGCACCCACAAACCTCAAGAAGCACCCACAAAACCTCAAGGAGCACCCACAAAAGCCCAAGGAGCACCCCAAAACCTCAAGAAGCATCCACGAACCTTGAGGAGCACCCACGAAACCTCAAGAAGCACCCACAAAAGCCCAAGGAGTGCCCCAAAACCTCAAGAAGCACCCACAAAAGCCCAAGGAGC
>VYXF01003284.1:119121-138066 GCA_013397295.1 Polioptila caerulea
AAAACCTCAAGGAGCACCCACAAAACCTCAAGGAGCACCCACAAAAGCCCAAGGAGCGCCCAAAAACCTCAAGGAGCACCCACAAAACCCCAAGGAGCACCCACCCACTGCAAACCCTGAGGCACTGGGAGAACTGGGACCCCACCCACGGAGCTGCAGTACCCAGAGACCACCCGGCCCCAGGCAGTACCGACCCTCCTTGCACTCCAGGGCCACCCGGGACTCCAGGTTGTCCATCTGCATCTGCAGCCTCTTGAGGGTGAGGTCGTTCTCGCGGGACTTGCGCTTGTAGGCGATGAGGACGATGATGACGATGATGAGCAGCAGGGAGCCGCCGGCCGCGATGCTGACGATGGCGGGCAGGGTCAGCAGGCTGTCGGAGACGATGCTCACAGAGCCAGGGGAGAAGGTGACCCCCCCGACACGCACCTGCAGGGCACAGCACAGGTGAGCAGCAGCTCGGGGTGTGTCCCTGTGCCCCCTCCTGCCCACCCCGGGGGCTGTACCGATCCCTGGGAAGGCACTGAGCCACCTCTGCTTAGGAATAGAAAACCCCAATTGCCTTCAAACACAGAGGGGCTGCTTGTGTGAGCACAGGGAGGCTTCAAGCGATGATAAATGTGCCAGCCCTTCACTATCTGGGCTTTGTTCTTATTATCTGATGGCTCCATTTGACTTTCATTTTATAAGCTTTCAACTCCTTTTCGTAAACCATGGACATTAACAAGCCCCTGATCATTCCACTGACAAGAAACCAGAGTGACTGCAAGCACAGAGCAGAGAAGGGAGCAGCAAGCCCCACGTGAAAGCTGTGGAGCAAACAGGCTGGAGTTAACACCAGGACAAGCTTTTCTTGGATGTGCCCTGGCCACAGATGTGAGCAGCTCTCAGCCAGGTTGTGCTTCTGGGAGTCACACTGTGATAATCTGAATATGTTTTGGATGCTGAACTTCAAGGGAAATAAATCACAATTACAATCTCATTTGGGCTCTGCTCAGGCAATTCGGCAGCTGGGGTTTGGTCTGCAAGAGGAGCAGAGGAAGCAGCGATGCCCAGACCGGAGCAGGGGGAGGCACTGACTGCTGCCCTGGATGAGGGTGTTGATCCAACCACCCCAGTGTTCAGATGTTCCTGGCTCCTGCTTCGGGAAAAGACAAAACCTTTCCATCCACTTGGCAGGTCAGGTCTGTCTCCGTGGGCTGATTAAATCCCTCCAGGAGGGAGAACACTGGGAATGGTCTCAACTTCATGCAGAGGAAGGATGGCACTCGGTGCCAAAGGCACTGCCAGGAAGATTTGTTCCTTCTGGAAGGTTCCGAGAGGCATTTTTCCTTCTAGAAGGGAGTGACTCCCAGGGAAGGACAAAGTCTCTCCATGCTAATCCACATCAATATTCTAAACTTCCAATCAGACACTCGTAAAATCTAAAATCCTACTGGGGTTGGTGCATCCAAGCGAGCCAGGGAGCTGGAGAAGGAGGAGAAAGGGTGGAGAGGAGAGGGGCAGGGGGTGCTGACAGGACGTGTGGCCCCTCACCATCACTTTGTGCTGCCCAGTGAGGGTGGGGGGCTCGCACAGCAGCTGTGTCTCGGACACGGTGACGGCGCACGGCGTCTCCCCGATCAGCACCGTGTAGTTGAGCTTGGCTCCTCCCGGGGCGGGCGGGCACAGGTTCCTGCCCTGGGGACACGGGGACACAACACCGACAAAGATGCAGCACATTCCTCCAGCGCCCATCTCATTGCCAGCTCAAGCAGGGCTCTGTTTAGGGCACCCCACCCTCCGCAGCAGGGATAACCCCTCTCCCTCCCTGCCTCCCTCTGGGGTTTGAGAGCTCCCCACGGGCTGAGCGAGGCTCTCCTTACCTTCAGGATGATGGGAGAGCCTGGCTTCTGCTCCAGCACCCCGGTGGAGCTCAGCATTTCAAACGTGGGGTTGGGGTAGTAGATGAACTTGGTGTCGTTGTAGACCAGCAGGGACTGGACGTTGTTGAAGATGAAGCCGAACTCGTCCGGCCGCTCCACGGCGTCCAGCCCCGGCCGGTACTCGGGGGTCAGCGGGGGTGCCAGGCAGGCCAGGGCCGTGGCGTTCACCACCTTGCACACCTGGGGAAGGGGGATCTGAGAACGCTCTGCCCTGGGCTGGGCTGAGCTGCTCTGCTGGCTGGGAAGTCCAGTGGGTTCACGCTTAGGTGGAAATATTTAATCCAGGCTTGACGCTCTGTGATCTCAGAGGGCTCTGCCAGCCCTACTGATTCTGTCAGATGTTACAGCCCTGGTTTGGGGTGATTTGCTTCTCCTCCAGCCAGCTCGAAGGCGCTGGGGTGCAGATGGAGGGTGAGCCCAAAATGAGCCGTGTTTCTGTGGAGCTAAAGGCTCACACAGCAGCTCTTACTTTTTTTTCTGTATTTTTTCCCCATTTCTTTCCACTTTCCTCCTCTCTAGCTCTGAAACAGACCCGTAGGGAATGAATACTTGTTCCCTGCTGCAAATGGGTGATTAGAGGCCATTCCCAAATGCCAGCGAGGGAAGGGAACGGATTGTGTGACACTGGTGGGCAGGAGGGAACATGAAGGTCATCTCCTGCTGGGCTGAGGACACCCACAGCTCCTCCAGCCCTCAAAGCAGGAAAATCACTGATTTATGGGGCTCTTGCCTTGTAAAGCAGCAAGAGCCCAACCATTTGGCCTCCCTCCACAAGAGAAAGATTTAATTTCACTCAATTTTGTGTCTTCAGAATTATTTTTGTAGCACTATAACTGCAAGTGCTAGCAACAAAATTAGATGTCTTTTTAAAAAGAGCTCAGATGAAAAAGGTCTTGAGAGGGAGAAAAGGAATAGGAAAAGACCGCTAAGTGATTTGCCCTTTCCAAGATAATACAGACTCAGTCACAAAGATCACTGCATAGAAACAATATATTTCAGTTTTACTTGATCAGAATAATTTCTGAAGTCCTGTAAGTACAACTCCTACTTGTAGCACACACAAGAACCTCCCTTAGTCCCCATTTAGCTGGGGTTGCATCTCAGTTTCTCACTCATGGCCTGAAAGAATACAGATAGGGGAAGGAGGCAATTTCACACTTTTGTATGTCAAATTCCCTCTTCCCAGTGTTCCCAGTTTGGGGGAGCGCAGGAAATACCCCCAGAGCAGCTTTTGCCATGGCAAACCTCCCCAGGCAGGCAGCCCTGGCACCAGACCCCAACCCAGGGGATGCAGGATGATGCTCCCAGCTGACAGCCCCTACTCACGTTGACAAACTCCTTCCCGTTGTACTTGACACGGATCCGGGGCTCCTGGATCACGTCCAGGTTGGAGCCAGTGACTGTCAGGGGCGTGTGTCCGCTGTGGGAGAGGCAGGAGAGGCCTGGTCAGTGGGCTGGGCAGTGCACAGAGCACAGCCCCAGAGCTGTGGAGCTCAGCCCCAGCAGGGTCAGGTACAGCCCGGGGCTTTCAGCAATGCCCCCGTGATGTGACAGCAGCAGCCACCCTGCTCCCCACTCTGCATCAGCTTTCTCCTTTTTGGTCGCTGCTGGTTCTGTTGTGTTCCAGGACCACAAGAAGGAGCCTTTATCGAGCAGCTGTGCCCTCCTGCAGCAGAGGGGGTGATCTGGGCTTTGGCTGTGCCCCCAGACTCTCGGCGCAGCGTCTGCTGGCTGAACACAACCACGCTGGTAACCCCAGGCCTGAGTGTGGCAAATGCAGACGGCAGAAATGCCCAGCCCTGACCCATTTGGGATGCTGGGAGGGATGTGCATTTCCAGACAGCCCCTTTTTTGGCCTAGGTGTGTGCTGAAGGGCCCCAGAGCAGGGCAGAGCTGAGGAGGTGCTGTCAGAGCTGTTACCTGGCGATGCTCCACTCGGGCTCGATGTGCTGCACCTTGGGGTCATCGATGTACTCGAACAGCAAAGTCCTCTCCAGCTGAGCCCTGTCCACGCTGACAGAGACCTGAACAGCCCCCAGGCCGTGGGCTGAGGGTGCTGACACACAAACGATCTCATTCATGGATCTCCTGCACAGGAGGGAAAGGGACAGAGTTACTTTTGTGGTGGCGTGGGGGCAGGAAACAGCCTTTGTCCTGTCCTGGGGCAGCTCAGTAGAGGGCTGAGGCATCAGCCAGCCCCAGACTGGTACCTGAGGAGCTCCTGGGGTGGGCAGCAGGGCTTGGCACGGGCAGGAGGGTTTGGCATAGAAGGAAGGAAGGGCAGGGAGCTCTGCAGCGAGCTCTGCCCACCGTGAGAGCAGTGCAGCCTCCCTGAAATCCCTCTTTGTGCCAAGCTGCAGCTCCCGCATCCCCCTGAACCCGCTGCCTTCTGCTGGGCGTGTGAAAACAGATGGCTGCCTTTTAAATGGGATGCATAAGCTCAGTGAAAAGCCAAACTCTTCCCCTCCCCACCCCAGTGCACACACGAGGCTCTTGTGCGCGGCACAATGGCCCCGAGCAGCCCTGCCTGCGAAGGGCGACGGCACCGGCGCCGCTGCCTTGGGCTTTGTCTCCCCATCAGAGCGGGGCGACCTCGGCTCGGCGCTGCCTGGCTGGACACAACAGACCATCTGCTGCCACCAGGGCCCCAGAGAAGGTCGAGGCAGCGGCGCAGTGAGGCTCTGTCAGAGCACAAAGGCGCTGGTGGGTGGAGGGATGGAGAAGGGGAATGAGATCTGAGCACCCAGAGCAGAGCTGGGAGGAACCACACGGCTCCTTGGACACTGATCCTACAAAAAGTGCTGGAGGGACATCCCTGGCAGGCCAGTGCTCCTGCATGGCCACCTGTGGTTGTCTTTCCTGCCCAAACCTGTCTCAGACCCACTGGAAAGTCAGAGTCCTTTCTGTGACTCCTTTAGTTTTGGGTTCTCCCAAGGGAGAGGGCAGCCAGGTCTGCAGCACCTTGCTGCCAGTCTGCTACATAAATCAAAACCTGGCACTCC
The DNA here is from genome assembly GCA_013397295.1 of Polioptila caerulea. Taxonomy (NCBI): domain Eukaryota; kingdom Metazoa; phylum Chordata; class Aves; order Passeriformes; family Certhiidae; genus Polioptila; species Polioptila caerulea. Next base: position 124,049 of record VYXF01003284.1, read on the forward strand.
TGAATGGCCAACCTTCCCCATCCTCACCATCCTCAGGGGCTCGTGGAGGTGCCTGGCTGGCTGAGGCTCAAGTGCAGCCGTGTCCCTGCTCCCCTTCCAGCAAAGCTCTGAGTCTGTGCCTGCCACGGGGACAATGCCTGGTCCCTTTTCGTGGTCCTTACACACTCCCTGCCCTCTCTAAGGAGCCTGGGCATTTAGGAGGGCATGGAACAGCAGGTACCACAACATTCCCAGCTCACACCTTGGCACTTCCACCCCCCACAACCGAGGGGACAGAAACAACCCCCTGAAACACCTCAAACCAATTGCACTTGACCATTTCTGTCGATGCTATAACACATCCACCCCTTCCTGCCCTGCTCCTTTTCCTTTACCTGGTTCTATCACATCCACCTGGATTTAATTTAGCCACAAAGGCTTTGTTGTGTGAGGAGTGGGATTCTCCAGGCCCTGTGCTGGGTCTCAGAGTGATTCCATGCAGCCTGGTGGGCTTCCTGCCCTGCTGCTGCCCACCCCAGACCCCGCCGTGCCTGCCCAGCCCTGGCACGAGCTCGGGGTGACGCAGGGCTGCTGGCAGAGCAGCTCCCGGCTCCCTGTGATCAGCTAATTAGCTTTCTGTGCTATTATTATGTCGTCATGGTGAATCTACCCACTCCTCCGATCAGAGAGGGGAGAATGGGGGAAGCTGTAATTAGAGGGAATCTCATTAGGAGCTGCTTCATCTCATCAGGCTCCCCCACACCCTCGAGTACAATTGGAGTTCATTGCCTCGAAACAGAGCAAGGCAAACCAAGTGCACAGCGTGGCCCCACGTGAGGGTTGGGGCTGCTCAGTCCCTGCTCTCGCCTTGCTGAGCTTTCTGCTTCCTGCTGTAATTAGAACACCCAGGGAATCCAAAGCTCCTCCAGGTTTTGCAGGTCAGTAGCTCCAGGATGCCTGAACAGGGTCAGGTATTTAAGGGATGATATTCCAGGGCTGATCCCACTCTTCTGCTGGAGGTAACGCTGTTCCCTGTCTCCTTCTGAGGGAGCAATTTGGCATCTTTGTTCTGGATGTGGGAGGAAACGTTGATGGCTTGGTTGCACTGCTTAACACCTGGAGGACTGGGCTGCACTGGGACGTCCTGGAATGCCCTGAGCACCACCCTAGGATGGATCCAGAACAAGCCCTGCTGATAACCCAGTGTGCTCCCACGCCTGAACTCCTGCAGCTCCCACAGCCCAGAACCTCCCAGGCTTTTGGATGAGAAATTCACCTCTAGGGATCCTTGCTTTCCCAGAAACTTCCTCAGTTCCTCCCGGGCAGCCTGAGTGAGGATCTGGGAGGCAGAATCCCTTTGGATACCAGGTTGCCACCCAGGCTGTGCCCACTGCCAGCAGGGTGGGCAGGGCTGTGTACAGATACACACAGATGTAAACCACATGTCTCTTTTCTAACTAAGCCCCAGGAAAACCCATTAAACCCTGCAAATGTCAACTCTCTGTTTACACTGCTGGGGAAAAAGCAAATTTGCCATCGAAATCCCAGCAGAGATTGATGGCTGTGCAAGCTCCTCAGCAGGAGGTGTGAGCAGACCCTTGCCTTGCTCTGCCCTGAGGATCCCAGACCATTTTTAGGAGGTCGAGGCACCTGCAGCAGCAGCTGCAATGAAAGCAATGCAGGTCAGTGAAAAGAGAAAGGAGATATTTCCTAAAAATGTTCCATTTTCTTCAGAGCAGCCAGGCTGGGGGCAGGTACTGATGACCAATATAAGCATATTTCTGTCACAGTGGTGTTTCACTGTGATTTTCAGAGCAGTTACCATTGGAACAGCATTAAAATGAAATAATGAACAGCACTGACACCGATGAATCCCTCCCTTGCCATGCAAGCCTCCATCACAATAAAAGAGAAGATGGTTCCATGCAATAAAAGAGGGAATGGAAGCCTTAGGGGCTCCCAGATGGATTTTTGCACGTTCAGCTCCAGCAGATCTGTGCTGGGATGGGAGCAGGAGGTGCTGCAGGAGCCTGTGCTGGTCTCTTACTCATGGAATTCGCAGGTCTGGTTCCCCAGGAGCACGGACACGCGGCTGCCAGCCCCCAGGTAGTGGCCAGAGATGGTGACCATGGTCCCTCCCGACTCGGGGCCGCGGCTGGGGCTCAGGAAACTCACGGCTGGAGTCTGCAGGAAGGAAAAGAGAAGCTCAGTGCTCCTGCTGCAGCCAGGGAGCTGCTGTGGGTGCCTGTGACAGCGGAGAAGGACATCCCTGAGTGTGTCCAAGGCCAGGCTGGACGGGGCTTGGAGCAGCCTGGGAGAGTGGGGGGTGTCCCTGCCCATGGCAGGGGTGCCACTGGGTCTGTGAGGATCCCTTCCAACCCACACCCATCTGTGATTCCACAATCACTGTTCTGGGGGTGCAAAGCTGGACCCAAGCACTTTGGGAACCCTGGTTTATCCACAGGCTGAGCTCTCCATCCTGCAAGCCAGGCTTGTTGAGCGGGCCACCAAAAATTGTGCGAGACCAGGGGGAAAGGCCGGGGAGAAAGCGGCGATTCTGGGATTGTGTGCTGGAGCTGGAGCTCTGGTGTGTGCCACGCTCAGCTCCTGGGGACACACGAGCTGTCCCCAGCAGGACACTCACCACGAACATGTACTGCTGCGCTGACTTGGCCGTGAACTCGGGCTTGCACTCTCCGATGCACAGGAGCACTGGGCCGGAGCTGATCCCTGGAAGCGCCTGCCCCATTTCACAGACGATCCTGGAAGCAGAAATGCCGCAGGGAAGCTTTGGCAGGAGGTGCCAGCAGTGCCCTGCACAGCTCCTCGCTGCCTTTATTTCTCCTTTCTCCCCCCCCCCCCCTTCCTCTTTAACTTTGATATCTGCCTCTTTGGAAGAAGTTAATTACTGAGTCTATTTTTACCCCATGTAGTAATTTAAAGGAAAAAAAAAAATCAAAATTAGACATAATTATTACAAGCTGTAAACTCCAGAGCAAAGCAGAGCACTAATGGCAATATATTAGCCAGTAGCAAAGTGAGAGCGAAGTCCTCAGAGTAACAGATGAGTTCATTAAGGGAACAGCTCACACTGCAGACTCCCAGTTAATCAAAACTGGAGAAACCGGCTGGGGGATGATAGAGACAGCCCTGGAGAGCTGGGAGACAGGGCTGGATGCCACAAACACACTCGTGGTGGTCACAGGAGCTTGTCCCTGTGCTCCTGGCGTGGTCCAGCTCAGCCCCGTGGGCACATCCTGGGGCTGGCAAAGCTGCAGGGCCAGGGAGAGCTGCTGGGGCTAACCATGGCTGATCACTGTGGATGAATAACCCCCAAATCCCCGGGCACGGGGGATGTGTGACACCAGCTGGGGATGGGATCAAGCGAATGCCAGTCATGCCAGCAGGTTTGGGGGAGGTTTCCAGAGGGGCATCAGCTGGCAGGGCTCTCCAGATGGACCTGGATGCTGCTGACTCCCACAGCAACGCTGGGAAGACGAATTCAAGAGCATCCCTGCAGGCAGGGGGAAGCTGAGAGTGGGAGGAACCTGTCCCTGTCTGGAAGTCTGAGAGTGGGAATAACTTGCCTCGGGACTGGAGGCTGAGGATGGGTAATTTGCCTCAGGGATGAAAAGCTGAAGGTAGCAGTAACCTGCCTGAGGCAGGAGGTGCAGTTCCACCCATGTGGAGATACCTGTGGGCATCTGACCCTGGGAGTGGGACCAGAGAAGAGCCAGAGCAGCCTCTGCCCGCTGAGGCTGAAGGAGAAGGAAGCTCTGGCTCCTCTGCCCATCACCCATAAAGACATAAAAGGCCCCAATTTGGGGAGGCAGCGTTCCAGCTGCCTTCAGCAACATTAAATTCACTGCAAATAAAAAATAAAATGAAATAAAAGAAAGCACGAAGACTGAAGGAAAAAAGAAGCTGTAGCTCGTGCAGGTGATGCCAGGAGGCCCGATGAAATACACACATGCTGGTAAAGAGCTGGAACGTGCACGTCCTCGTTGCTGCACATCAAAAGGGGTTGCCTAGAGAGACGCTGCCTTTGGAGAGCAGGGATTGAAGCGTCTCGGCTCTGAGCCTTCCTCTGCCACGTGCTCCTCGCTCTGCCTTTCAAGCAGACATCGCCCCTGCACCTCTCTGCCTGTCATTCCTTCACCTCTCCCTCCTCCTCCTCCTCCTGCAGACTGGCAGTAGGCAGAGGAGGCCACTCTGAACTTGGGGCCACAGCAAACCAAGCCTGGGAAGCGATTCCTGGCACCCCACGGGCAGGAGAAGAGAGGGGAGGTTCTCTCTGCCACAAGGGAATGCCAACCACTCAACTCAGCCAGCAGAGCAGCAGCTGTGGCACAGCCCGGGCAGGGACGGGTGTGGGACAGGGCACAAGTGACCCGGTACACCTGGTCCCGAGTTCAAACCAAAGCCAAATCCCCAGCAGGTACCTTGTTACAAAGTGATGCATTCGGCAGAGCTGTAGGGTGCTGATTGCCGGGCTAAGTGGCCCTTTCACCAACATTAACCTAATTGCTGGCTGATAGATTGCGGGGCTGGAGCATATGGCAGAGTCATTACAGTCTTGGAATTCAGTCTGCCCACAGAACCCTTAAGAGGGTCCTTTTATCTGTATTCATCTTTAAAAGGCAGCTCTCATGCTAACGCTTGCTGTTATCTGCCCAGGGTAAATGTTTTAATGATGTTAACAAACTTTGAAAGCTCAAGAGCCGTAATTAGAGTCATGATTATAAAATCAGGGTTTCATACCATCAAAGGGGGATAATTTCATAATCTTCCATCCTTTATTTGAAAAATAAAATATAACAAAGTACTGCTCAGCAGAACAGCCCCAACTGCTCGCAGAGATGGGGTATTGGTGCCGTGCTTGGAGCCATTCCTGCAGCAGCCCCAAGCATCCTTCATCCCCTCATCCCAGATTCCCTGGCACTCTGCACTCAGAGGGGTCAGCAATGCCCCTTCTGCCCTACAGATGGGGAAACAAACACAAGGAACGGACAAAACCCAACCAAGGCCACCGTGTGCTGCTGGTGACAGGCCCTTGCACTGCGCTGGGCTCTGAGTGGGAGCCACCAAAAGCATTTCCCAGCACAGGACAACTCCTTCCAGCTGCTCCTGAAGCTGGGGCAGCTCCGTGCTCCTGGCACCACCCATGGGATCCTGGCCACTCCACACTCACAGTCCTACTGCACAGGACACCATCCTGCTCCCCAGCACGAGATGACACAACCCAGGGGGAGACATCCCCTACTCCTCCTGTCCCAGACGTCCCCCCACACCCTCTCAGCACCCTTGGGTGCCCCAGCACAGCCCCGTGGGGCCGGCGAGGAGCGGGCGTCGCGCGGTGGGGCCCGTTCGCCCGTCCCTTGTTACAGGCCTATTTTCTAATTTTGGGGCTGACATTTTTCTTAGTGAAACAAATGAATTGACTCCAGTGGAGGCCCACTCGGATTACGGGGCTGTCACCGCCTCGCCCGCCTAACAAATGGCTGCGCTCAGCCGGCGGCGCCGGCGGAATTCCAAGTGGGATGGGGAGCGCGGGGAGCGCGGAGGCTCGGCAGCAGCAGCAAGGTGCTCATCAGCAAAGGTGCTTAGCCAAGCAGGAACCACGGCGTGGAAGGAAACAGAACATTTAGTGAAAGCTTAAAGGGCTGCTTAACCCGTGCAGGGAGAGTCCAGCGCATGGGAATGTGCAGGAATGTGGGGGAATGTGCAGGAATCCCTTCCCATGCCCACCTCCATAGCCCTTCCCGCAGGTGCCCGGGCTCTGGGTGAGGTTTTGGCCTCCTGAGCGTTGGCTGGAGGTCAGGGTGGGGTGCCCAGCCCCGGGGACCCGCGGTGGGGACAGGCAAGGGGACACTCACTGCTCAGCCACGACGTAGTGCTCGGGCAGGGGCGTGCACTGCACCCCGGCCACCTGCACCCCCTGCGCGATCTCCGAGAAGTCCAGGCCCAGGTTCACGCCACGGATGGTCACCCTCGTCCCTCCTTCCGGGGGCCCCGACACCGTCAGGATCTGCAGGGAGACAGGACACAGGGAAGGTGAGGTGACATCCCCACCACGCCTGTTCTTCAGCCCTGCCCTGGTTTGGGAACACCTCTGCTGCCACTGCTGCGGCCTCTCCTGCTCCTGCTGCCAAACCAGCCAGGGCCACCCCCTCGTGACTCTTCTGGATGTCCTGGAGGAGCCCAAGGATACTGAAATCCATCTTTGCACTGCTCCAAGAGAGGACTCCAAGGTCCCTGAGCTGGCCAAGAAGAGTGGGCAGTGCCATTCCCCAGAAATGCTTGCAGAAGGATAAACCTGGCTCCTATCTGTCCAGAACAGGGTAAGTCACCTTCCAGAAGCAGCCTGGTGCTAGGGAGAACTTTACCTTCTGCCTTGGCTGTTCTCTGAATGTTAATGTCACATTTTATTAGTGACTTGGCACCTCAAATTACTTAAAAATATTAAAGGGTGAGGTGTGTGCTTTCAAGCTTTCTGTTTATGGCCTGCCTCAGCCATAATCATCCCTGCTTCCCTGGACTTGCATTAAGGACAATCTCCTCTTCAATTAGGAGTATAAATTTCAATAATGCATGGTCACAAAATTTGGACTCAGGACTCTCAGACAGCTATCCTGAATCTGCCACCACTCTGTTTTTGCTCTTGGGTGAGTTTCTAATCTTCCCTGTGCTGCAGCTGTTATTAATAAATAAACACAATCCATAATAATGCAATTTAATTAATTTAATGGATAAATCTTGTTTACGTTTCTTTGTTCCTCCTTTGACAAAAATCTTGAGCTCTTCAGAACCTTTCCCTTGCTGTTTCCAGAGGGATGGTTGTTTTTTCCCACCTCCTCAGGAGTGAGGAAGTGCCACCAGGACACCACATCCCAGTGACCCACCCCACAGCAGCCCTCGTGGGACACCCCCATCCCCATCACTGCTGTGGCTCCCACTTCCCCAAAGCATCTCCAAAAAGACATCCAAGATCTTTGAGATGGAATCCCACCATGCCAACTAAACCAATGGCCACCTCCACTTGGTTTTTGAGCACTGCCAGGGTGACCCCAGTGCATCCCTGGGCTGCCTGTTCCAACTCCATCACTACCCTGGGCATTCTGTCCCATTTTTGGACACACATGCTGAGGTTATTCCAACTCCAGGCACCCGCCAGAGCCGCCAAGCCACCCCTCCTTCCTCCACATCCTTTAATTCCCACCTCCCTCTCCCTCCACCGCCTGATGGAGGTTTTTAATTTATTCACCACTCACTGCCTGTTGTGCTGCTGCTCCCTGTAACTCACACCATGGCCTGTCTTGTATCATTTAGCTCTGGGAAGCTCGACGTGCCCATAAACCCACTACAAAACCAAGCTGGATTGTGTTACACCGAGTCCTGGAGGCCTGGTAGTGTTTACATCACTGCTTGGGAATCACCTGAGCTTGGCTGACAGTTACAACTGTCCTTTGCAGCTCTGGATGATGTTAAAATGCATTTACTGGAGCACTTACTCTGCCGGGCCTGTTGTCTCATTGCTGCTCAAAATAAAGGAGTCACCACTTGCCATTTCCTGACCTGAGCAGAAGCAGCAGGGCCAGGCGGCCTCCCCGAACAAAGCCGAGCTGATGCTGTATTTTAAAAATGTCCTGACCTGGAAAATCCCCAATATGGAGCTCCACTCGACCTAGATTTTAGTGGCCACTAATTGAACAGTTTTGAAGTAACTGTGCCATAAAGCAGCCCCAGGGTTAGAACAGATGCATTCAATTAATTACAGCTGGAGAGATTCAGTCAAAATCGCAGAAAGAAGATAAGTCTTAAAGGTCCCGGTGCACCCAGAGCTGGGGACCCTCCGAGCAGCATCCCTGGGCTTCTTGTTGGGGTGGGGATGAGGCACAGCCAGCCCGTGGTCTGCCTTAATCCCAGCTGGGCTGTGCTGGGAGCTGCCCAGGCTGCAGGGCTGCCAGTCCAGATTTCTGATCGGAGACAGACAGGATTAGCAAGAAATATTCCCCAATTTCAAGGAAATCACTTCACTAGCCTGGCTTTTTGCTTAGAGCTCTGTGGAGGATGAAAATGACCTGCAATGGGCAGCTGAGAAAGAGCCAGGCCATTACCATAAATTGGACATTTGCTGTTTGGGAATCTGCACCTCTGCTTGGAGCTTTTTTCAGGTTGTTTGCTAAACTGAAGCATCTTGAAAGTCACAGAGATCTGAGCGGGGTGTGGGAGGCAGAATTATTCTGAGCAGGTCACCTCTCCCCGCTGCACGAGCCAAATCCCAACCCAGCCCCAGCAATGATGCTGGGCAGGATTGATCAGGTGTGCAGCACTGCCTTATTCATAAAATGGGTTGAGGAAGGGGTGAGGGGGGGTGGCAGGAGCTCAGTCACCCTCACACCCTGTCCTTGCTCAGGGAAGGGTTGCAGATGCTCCAGAGCACTTCTCTTATTGCTGCTTTTCACTTGAAACCAAGGTAGGGACCCCCAAGGCTGGAATCCAAGGGATTCCTGAGATTGGGATCCAAGGGACCCCCAAGGTTGGGATCCAAGGGATTCCTGAGATTGGGATCTAAGGGATCCCCAAGGTTGGGATCCAAGGGATTCTTGAGATTGGGATCTAAGGGATTCCTGAGATTGGGATCTAAGGGATCCCCGAGGTTGGGATCCAAGGGACCCCCAAGGCTGGAATCCAAGGGATCCCCAAGGCTGGAATCCAAGGGATCCCTGAGGTTGGGATCCAAGGATCCCAGGGATCCAGGAGCCCCAGCCCAGTGCTGGAACCCTTCCCCTCCCAGCCTGCAGAAGACACGGCTCCAACAATGAGGGATAAATGTTCTCAGTGTCACGTCTTGCTGCTGCTCGAATCTTTCAGCGTTTCTGACATGAAACAACATTTTGCCTGCAGAAGAAGTCAGAGAGGATCAGGGAGAGCTGGAGCCGGGGCTGGCTGGGAGCTGCTGGGGCTTTCCCTGGGGAGCTGGAGGGAGCCCTGCACAGCAAGCCTGGCATCTGCTCGGGGGCAGAGAGAGCACCCAATCAATGGCACTGCCCCCTCCCCAAACCCCATCCACCTTCATCCTCTTTGTGCTTTTTTGCTCCTGCTCGAAGCCCTGGATCCCAGCTGATGAGCCCAGCGGGGAAGCGGCACATGAGCATTGTCATCCCGGCATGATCCCTCCTTGTCTCTGCCTCAGCTGATGGCACATTCAGAACCTAATTGTTACCTCAGCAGAGCAACTCCATTATTCAGCCTGACACTGCCCCCCCTTCAGCTGTTTGTTGCACTGATGTTATATTAATGAGGCCTGCAAATAAATGAATAGGAGATCAGAGTGCCGCTTGTTCGCCGGAAAACTGATTTTTATTTATTTATTGCTAAGGCCACAGACCGGGTGGAAGTTTTAAGCTGCTGAGGGGACATTGCTGGGGAGGGCTGGGCCTCTCACTCAGCAAAAGGACTCAGTGCAAATACCCCACTGCTCATTTACTTTTATAACTACTAAGACACAATCTCTTCCTATTTATGCATCCCCCGAAGGCACTGGTGCCTGGGAGCCAGGCCCTCGACCTCAGGCTTGTCACAAAGAGTGAACCTGGCCAGATGAAGCAGGAGGAGTGGAAACCAGCCCTTATTAAAGGCTCTTTTACTCTGGGTAATCCAGGCTGCAATGTGAGCTCCAGCAGGAGAGCAAACCCTGCTCCTCAGCCCTGTCTCTGCTGGTGCCCAAGCAATGGGGGACTTGTCACCAGTGCCAGCTCTGGACCTGCCAGGGCCAGGTCAGTCCCAGCAGGGCAGGGTGTCCTCCCAGCTGTACAGTTCTGCAGCACAGGGCATTGCAAAATGGTACCCAAAACCCTGAGAAAATTCAGATGTTGGGAAAGGACCCAAGAGCAATGAAAGCTGGGGAGGTCTCAGGGTCTCCTCCACAGGCTCACACTGAGGGCTGACACACAGACTTGGGGATGGAGTCAAGAGATCTGTAACAGCAGAGCTCTGCTCTTTTCTCCTTGGACAGAGCCCAAAAGTATTGCTTTCAAGTTGGACAGTGATAAAACACTTGGTGGCAGTGCCCTGCCTGCAGCCAGCTGCCAGAGCCAGCCTGGCACTGCTCACATGCAAGTCACTTGGTGGCTGGAGCTTTCCTCCTTCTCTGCCCAGCTCAAGGAGGGGCAGATAAATAATTCTGAGATTTCTTTGATTTGACAACTTTCTGCATGGTTTATGGGGAAGCAAATCTCAGTAGAGGCTGTTTTGCTTCTTGCAGCACAACCTTGTGCAACAGAACAGCACTTGGGCGGGAGGAGTTTGGGTTCTGCCCAGTGGCAGGGCAAGGGGAGCATCCAGGGAAGCCTTGAAGGATCATTTTTTCTCTTGGTAGGACAGCTGGGACTTGGAAAACAATGAGACCAACCGAGTGGGGAAAGGACAGGCTTCTAACCCTTTTTAATTCTTCCCCATCCCTGCACAACCAGCACAGGACCTCCCACCAGCTCCACTCTGCCCTGTAAAAAACATTGACAAGGGAAAAACCTGCACCAGAGAAACACCTGCACAAGGGAAACACCTGCACAAGGGAAACACCTGCACAAGGGAAACATCTGCACAAGGGAAACACCTGCATGAGAGAAAAACCTGCCCAGCAAAGGTGCAACCCTGTTGGGCAGAAGGCCTAAGGCAGAAATACCAAAACGTCCCTGCTGTTATCTGGTAACCTCTCTGAGGATGGATGGATCCTCCTCAGCATCCTTCTCCTGTCGGCCCCACCCCGCCCTGATACAGCAGCAGCCTCTGCTTCCTCCTCTCCTCCATAAAAGAGGGTTGATGCCTCCCTCCCACGGGATCTGAGCCAGTTTAGTTAAACCAGTGTAGAAACTAATTTAATTTAAGAGACTTCCACACTCACTTGGGTTCTGATTCAGCTGGAGGGTGCTGAGCAGCCCTGCCACCAGCACTGTGTAACAGAGGACTCTGATCCTGCTGCGTTACACTTTTCACAGTGTGGATACACACCCAGGGCAAGGGAAGCTTTTTTTGGGGATTTAATTAACTGAGAAACCCAAACCTTCCTTCATTCCCACCTGATAGGAATGTCACTCCTCACAGCAGCGTTAGCAGAGCGAGTGCAGTTTCACTGGTGAAAATTCTCCTGGGACACATTCTGCATCCCTCAGTGGGCTGAACAGAAATATCAGAAGCACCAACTCCAGACTAATTAGCTCCCTGGTTTAATTAGCATTCCCGCAGCAGCCCGTGGCGGTCACCCCAGTGCGGGTGGCCTGGCTGGCAAGCGCCAGCTGCCCATGGGGTGGTGGCCGCACCCCTGGCCACGTGCCAGCGGTTTTCCCAAAATACTGGGGTGTTTTATCCACCTTCCTGGGGGCCGGGCGGGTTTTGGGAGGAGCGGGCTTGGGGGGCGCGGGCTCACCTCGGTGATGCGCGGGTTGGAGCACTTGACGTTGTGGCTGGACCAGTCGAGCCAGGGCTGGGCGCCGGGGGAGCCGCAGTGGGGCCGCAGGGTGCACTTGGCCTCGCCGCTGCACCAACCGCACTCGAACTTGGGGTCGGCCTTGAGGCACAGCCCGCAGCTCTCGCGCTGCGCCGCGCACTTGTACAGGTGCACTGCGGGGAGAGGGAGCTCAGCCGGGGGATTCCCTGGGGGGCAGCTGGGGTTGGGGATTCCCAATTGGGGTGCAGATGGGATTGGGGGACTCCTGATTGGGGTGCAGCTGGGATTGGGGGATTCCCTTGATGTACAGCTGGATTTGGGGGATTCTCTCGGGACACAGCTGGGATTGGGGGATTCCCTTGATGTACAGCTGGATTTGGGGGATTCTCTCGGGACACAGCTGGGATTGGGGGATTCCCTTGATGTACAGCTGGATTTGGGGGATTCTCTCGGGACACAGCTGGGATTGGGGGATTCCCTCGGGGGGCAGCTGGGATTGCGGAATTCCCTCTTGGGGTGTGGCTGGGATTGGGGGATTCCCTTGATGTACAGCTGGATTTGGGGGATTCTCTCGGGACACAGCTGGGATTGGGGCATTTCCTCTTGGGGTGCAGCTGAGATTGGGGGATTCTCTCAGGGTGCAGCTCCTGGACCTGCCCATCTCAGCATGAGCTCAGCTTTGGCTCCCCAAGCCGCAGGTGCCCCTGCACAGGTGGATCCCAAAGCCGAGGCTCAGAGAGCACACTGCAGGGAGCTGCTCTCCTCAGGGGTCACAACATCTCTGCCCCAACAGCCCCTCTCCATCCCCACCCCACTCCCATGAGCTGAAGCCAATTCCAGCAGATTTTACCTTTCAGATTCTCCGGGTTGTCAATGACGAAGTTCCCGTTCCAAACCACGGCAAAGTCCACTGCCAAGTTGCTGATGTCCATCCCATCATAGAGGTACTGCAGGGCAAGATCCAGAGTGAAATGCTTGGGGAGACAACACTCACAGACAAAGAGGGGTTTTTTGAGAGAAACCACCTTCATTTTCTGCTTTAAAACATCTGCTGGTGCCCGAGACGCCACATTTTTACACTTCCTCTCCAGGGTTCTGCTTTGAGTCCCTTCTCCTCACCAGGAAGAGATAATTAAATCAGATCTAGTCCTTGTGAGAGGTAACAGATTAATTATTCCACTTGTCACTCAGTCTCTGGCTTACCAACACAGCCCCTCCAGTTAACCAGACTGGGACTGCTGCCTTCAGGCTGCTTCTTGCCCAGTTTGTGCAGACTGGGAGCTCCAAAATCCCACTGCAGAGCTTTGCAGGTGGAACAGCAAACAGCTGAGCAGCAATAGATGGTGCAGAGCCCCAGCCACAGTTTCAGCCTGCTCTAGCACAGCACTGCCTTGAATAATTCCCCTTCTTATGGACATCCTGGGGGCCGTGGCTGAGTGAGGCTGGATGCTGAATTTCCATTATCAGCGAATGCTGAAATTCCCATTATCACACCCGGCATTGGCCAGGCCTCACTCTGGTGCTCTCTTTAAAAGACTTAAAAAGGTGAGTGAGCATTGCCATCCTCTCTGGGACGAGGGAATGGTGATTAAAGCAGGGCAGGCTGCTCTGCCTGTCCCTGGGCAGGAGCTGTGCAGTTTTAGCTCACATTTGACTGTACTGGTTCACCCTGCCTGGGGTTTACTGAGCTGGAGTGGAACAAGAAGCTGTGAGTCCAGAATGGCCCTCACATCCTCCCCCTACCATTTCCTATCAGCCCAACAGCAATAAAAGTGCTTCTCTAATGCTTATAAATCACTCTGGATAGGAAAAGTACTATATACTATTAATACATTTATTATCCAGCAAGCTGCAAGGCCCAAAGACGGGCAGCAATGTATAAATATCCAGTAAAACTTTTAAAAATTCAAAACTTCATTAACAATTTAAGACCATCTGCAGTGAATATTCAAGTGGACCCTGTTTTGCTGCCTAAAACAAACTGACTGTGCCCTGTTTGCCCAGGGCCCCTTCCGAGCACATGGTGAGCAGAGCAAGGGCCAGGCTTGTCCCTGCTCGTCCCCCAGCTGTGGAGGGACACAGGAGACCCAAATCTGGGCTGTGGATCAGGGTGGGGGTGCCTGCATTTGCCATTTGTGTTTTGGCATCCCAAGGTTCCCACCAGGGTGACTTTGGGGTGCCCTGGGGTGCGTGTGGAGGGGGATTATCGTGCCCTGCTCCTCGAGCAGCATCACTCTGGTGAGTCTCCTCTCCCTCCGGGTGATTCCTCTCTCCCCTGGTGGTTTCCCTTTCCCCCTCCTTCCCTGCTCTCCAGCGCAGCTCTATTCATCCAGCCACCGTGACCTGGGATTTGACAGCTCCCTGATAAGGGGTCTGTGATTCTCCTTATCTCCCCGTGTGTGAATTAGCCTGCCTGAACACCTCCTGAATTCCCTCCTCCTCCTCCTCCTCCTCCTCCCTTCCCCTGGCTGACCCCCCACCAGCAGCACTCCAGATCCGGCATCTCCTCCATCTCCTCCCGGTGACCGAGCCCCTCGCAGGCGTTCTCCCCCCCGGGATTCAGGATTTGGGACATTTCCCACCCTCCCCG
>VYXF01003285.1:0-49082 GCA_013397295.1 Polioptila caerulea
CCGAGCAAACCGCAGTGCGATAATTCTCCTCAGGATAATTGTCTTCCTGAGCTGGTAGATGGGGAGAGGGAGTAGAATAAACCCCCTAAAATCCAGGACGAAATAGTTAGTGACCTGCCAAGACACTTAGATGCTCACAAGCCTATGGGACTGGATGGAATTAATCCTAGGATTATGAGGGAGCTGGTGGAAGAGCTCAACAAGCCTCTCTCCATTGCTTATCATCAGTCCTGGCACACCAGGAGGTCAGGAGGTCCCAGACGACTGGAAGTTGACCAGTGTGACACCCATTCACAAGAAGGGCTGGAAGGAGGATCTAGGGAACTACAGACCTGTTACCCTGACCATTACCTGGCAAGGTTATGGAGCAGATCACCTTGAGTGTGATCATGTGGCACCTACAGGACAGCCAGGAGATCAGCCCAGCCAGCACAGGTATAGCAAATTCAGGTCCTGCCTTACCAACCTGATCTTGTTTTGCGGCTAGGTGACTCACCTAGAGGATGAGGAAAAGCCTGTGGATGTCTGGAGATTTCAGCAAAGCCTCTGATACTGTCTCCTAGAGCATTCTCCTGGAAAACCTGGCAGTCCATTGCCTGGACAGGTGCATTCTTTGCTGGGTTAAGAGGTGGGCCCAGAGAGTGTAGTTAAGTGGTGCTGAATCCCCCGTGTTGGGCTCAGTTCTGTTTAATATCTTTAATCTGGATAAGGAGACTAAGTCTATCATTAGCAAATTCATGGAAAACACCAAGTTGGACCAGACTATCCAATCTGGAAGGCAGAAAGCTTTTCAGAAGGACCTGCACAGGCTGGATGAATGGGCCATGAGATTCAATGAGACAAAGTGCTAGGCAGTACACTTTGACTAAACAAGCCCATGCAGAACTATAGGCTAGGGGGAGAGTGGCTGGAAATCTGACCAGTGGTAAAAGACTAAGTAGATTAAAGTTTTACTTCAAAGATATTTTGGTAACTACAGACAATCACAAGTGGCTTAGTCTGCTAAGTGTGTTGTCTGTTTAGGGTCTTCATTAAGTAGACTTCTTAACTTACTTCTCTCTTGGCACGTGAAATGTTTGTAACAGAGTGCACTCGTGAGAGTACTGGGAAAGGTGAGCTGTGTGTAAACCCAACTGTGAGAAGACAAAGCAGAGTGTGAGTCTGCTACTGGTGTTCTTGTCCCTTTTTGTAGTACTTGACAGATGTGGATCAGGCTTTCCTACACAAAATCAAAGGCGTCAGCTTTGTGGAAGAGCTCAGGTAAGCTGAAGAGCTGTAGTTGTGAGATGAGATCAGATGGAAAAAATTGCAAATGTGTGAGAGAAGAACACAGCAGAGAGAAGATTAATGCTGAGAAAGTATAAGATGTAAGTTCAGGGTTGCTATGGGAGAACCAACCCTGCTTTGCTTTTCCTGCCAAAGAGATAAGTTCATTGATGTCATTAATTATCTGCCTTAAGTTTGTAGAAATATGTTTTTCGTGGACTATATTATGAAATTTTCTCATTATTCAAAATGGTTTACCCATGATGGAAAGAAGAGCTGTAAGGACTGAGCCCTTCTTCTTTGTTTGGTCAGCATTTTAAATAATGTTTTCACACCACCCACGTCTGCCATGTCTCACTGATGTGTCTTTGCTCTGAAGCGAGTTTAACCCGGCTAGCTCCGAAAAACCCCAGCAAAGATCACAACAGGACACTTAGTAACTGGATAGAGGAACAGCTCAATCCCTTCCTGGCCGTTTAATGGCAAACAGGTCCTAGAGGAGCAGGGGGAGTGGGGAGGAAGAAAGCCACAAGGTGGAGTGGTGCAGGGGAGGCAAGGAGAAGAGCAGAGAGACAGACAGGGGAAGGAAGCCTGGGAGAAAAGAGGATGAATGCCTGGGGTGAGATACTCTTAAACCCAGGGGAAGGGAGGGTGGAAAAAGAGGAAAAGCCAGTGGAAGACAATTGGTGGGACATGTAAAGTGGGAAGGGCTTAACCTGAGAAAGGTGAGGGGGGTGGAAAACGGACTATTACAGAGGGTACATGGGACAAACCATGTGATACATAATCAGTGATACATTAGTGCAATACAACATCTCACTTCCTCACCATGGAATTTTGCATTTAAATATTGATCTGTGTGAAGACTACATCTGGCAGGTTATACCTGTCCTGTGGGAGATATTTATGGAGATACTCAGAAAACCTTTTCATTGGTTCACATTTTCATCAGCAGATTCCTATTCCGTAGCCCTACAGTATTTCTCCTAGACATGCTGAATGCCTTTGTAATTACATCAGTTCACCACCAATTTGCACATCACAGAATTCACTGAATTCTTTCAGCATCTTGGTCTATCAGATGCTAATTTAACTAAATAAGATTTTCAAGTCATTTTCATTGCTATCTCATAGATTTAACCAAGAAACTAATGCCTCTGTCAGCCCATCTAACTCTTCTTCAGTAAATTAATCTGTGGAGATTATGACCAGACCACTGTTCAAATACAGTTCTAGGGTGAGTTTTTCTAGGTTCTTATCTACAATAACTTCACAAACAAAGTTAAATGACTTCTAAATCCAAACTTAATACTGAGAAAATTTTATTATAAGAACCTAAAACATAGAGTATTTAACATTCTACATGAAGAAAACAGAGCCATGAGAGCAGTCTGAGTAGGAAAAAAAAGGGGTCCAAACACAGCCTTCTCTCTGCCCACATGTTACTGTACACAGGAGCTTTCTACTTTGCGACACAGCCCTCATTCCCACATGAACCTCTGAAAATTGCTTCCTATTTTCACCCATCCTTTGAGGTCCCACTGGCTGCACCTTCTCTTACACACACTCTTACACCTTCAGTTTGTTAGGACTTGTGTCTCTTTGTCTCTCTCTCTCCTCTCCACGTCCTTCGCTTCCTCATGTCAGCATGGTCTGTTTTCTCCAAGGAAATCAACAATCTCCCTTCTTCCACACTGTTCTCCCCAACCCTCAATCTAATCATCCTCCTTTTCTTCTGGAAACACATCACAAATCAAGAGCTACACAAGCCAGTGACAGTAGTCTTCTACCATATCTTCATTAGATCTAACAATTAGATCAGAACAAATTATTTATTATTCAAATTATATTTGATGTGATGATAGTTACCAAACCAGGGGATTTATTTTCTGTGTTAGAATTGGGCATATAATACTCAAAGTTGTAAATTTATACTCAAAGTTTGTAATCTAATATTAAAATAGCAAGCTAATTACTGTTTTATAACAGGGGGTGCTACTAATTATTAGTATTTGTTCTTTAGTCAGTCACTAACATAGCAGCACTAAAAGAATGGTGGCAAGAAGAAAGTTCTAGACCCATTACAAGGTAATCTGTGGAAGTGGCATGAGAAATGATCCTGGACAAGTTGCTCTGCCATGCTGTCCTTTCACTGTAGCAGTGTTTCAACTGTACTTCACGGATGAATAGGAATGTTGAATAGGGAAGTCTAAGAAGTTTTTACTCTTTCAAAAGCTGAGACATTGTGTTATTGGATATGCTGCTTTCCTGTGGTAAGGTCTCATCTTTCTGCCATTCCTAACTGACTTGTTGATGAGTTCTTTAAGAGTTTTATTGAGAATATCTCAATGTAAGGAGACAAAAAGCCCTCAGCAGCTCTAAGCATGCTTGAAGACAATCCCTCCCATGGAGGGATCTTTTGCCACTTTTTACTGTGCCTTGGCTGTTTAACCACAGTCACATAGAGGGAGATATTGCAATTAAACTGGAAATGCTGCACTCTCCCGAGAAGCTGTGCTGAGGCATTGTCAGAGCAAACAAAAGAGATTCTTTCCAAAGAATAACATGCCAGGTATTTTGCTTTCACAAGAATAAAGGGACAGTTTTACTATGAAAAGCACAATGATATACTGAAACAAGTTTTGCCACTTTAGTTTTTAGCAAAAACTACAAATTTCCTTTCCCCATGAAGAATCTTGCAAGATAACTAAAGTTTATCAGTTACAAAGTTATTCATTTATTTATTACAAAAAGCCAACACCTCAACCAAAGCTGCCTCCTTCTCCAATCAAATTTTTACCTTCAAACCTCTCAGTAATAGAATTTCTTTCAAACATGAATTTTTTTCTCATAACACTATTCCATCTCACAGTCACTTTCAGATTAAATATTATCAGATTATGAGAGAGACCAGTTCAAAATATTTTCAATTATATTTCAAGGAACTAAGATAATTTTGGAATTTCCAATACATGAGGACACATTGTGGTCATTAATTTATTTAGAAATATTGGATGATAAATGAAACTTTACATACTGTTAAAATAAAATAAACATTTTGAATTATATTTTCTTTAAGCCCTCATGACTACTAAGGAGATAAAGAAAAGAGGAGACTGAGTACCCTGGTGCTGCATTTTTATGTTTCTTGTTTTCAGTATCTTGAAGAACTTTAGTTCTTTGCTACTGAATATTTAAAGACGCAAATTTATTCAATGAGTGTAATAAAGTGTTCATAAATATAGGGTCAGGCTTAGTTCAGCACTTTTGTTAGGATCAAAGGAATATTGCTCATATTCTACTTTTAGAAATGGCATTAAAATATACAATATTTTTAATATTTTATTTTTTTAATTAATAAAGATATATATAGCTNTGCAATAAATATGTCTGTGAAAACCAAACACTGTTCTTGTTTAATAGATTATACTGAGGCTAAATTGCTTTTTTTAAAAAAATTGTTTTCTCTATATTAGTCCTATTAAAAATACCTCTGAATTTAATTAACATTTAATATAGAAATTGTGTTTGGTAATTGGCTTAATGTTTTTACTAATTGGTTATATATTAAATGCTCATTTTCCAAGGACACTCTTCATTACAAAAGAATAATTATTTCAGTGGGAAAAAAAAAATTGTTGGGGAGATTCTTCTTTTTGAGTAAATAAGACAAACATTTTTATTGAATCACCTCTAAGTTAGGATTACTATGAGAAATCAATTCTCTTAATTCTTAATTGTAGCTGCCAGTATATTATACTTTATTGAAAAACATTGGTGAAATCAATATCAAAAATCTGTTCTTAGGAAAATAATCTGTCTTTATTTAAACAGTAATTACCAGCCATGGATGTTTGCATGGTTAAATACTTAATAGTAGTATTTACTTGTATAAACAAAAACATTTTTTTTTCAAATAATCTAAGCCTTATGATAGAGATTTTTATTTCTATTTCTGATGTTAATTTAAGAATAATTTACAGAATTTTGATTTTATTAGGGCATCCTGATAATGAATAAATATCTTGTGGAAGAATGCTTAAGAAAAAAAAAATTCATTGAAAAAAAGTATAGCCAAGCTTTCAGAAACAATGAAAATTGTTTGCTGTGAAATATGTTCTTTTCTGTAACACAGGACAAAATAGAATATTTTTTTCTTCTCAGCTGATAAGAACAGGAAGAAATTCCTTTTCAGATTTAATGTCAAAAATCCCGGTCCTGCAAAGTTTGTCCTTCCCAAAGGATAGACAATAAAAGTTGCTGAATTTAAAAATTAGTGAAAAGCCTGGAAAAAATTATGCAGAACAAGGCCCACAAAAGCCATTTTACACTCATTCTTTTGCTTTAAGGAGCACAAGATAAATGGACCAGAGATTACAATGAACACATGGGAATAGAAGTCAGGTTCTTTAAATGCCAGATATCTGTAGATAATCATTGTTCTGATAATATGCAAACAATTAAGGTACTGCCTTCTGTGTCAATGAAAGTGATTACTTGAAGACCAGTCTCATATCTAGTCTGTCCTGAATCTATGTGCGTTGCTCTGAACTTGTGTGCATGACCAACTTATGACTGTCCCATGCCATTTTTACCTCTGTACTTATTTCTGTATTCCTGATTTATAATTGGAGTCTAGCACTGCACTGATATGTAACCTCCTAATTGGACTAAAGATGTCCGTAAGCACAGGTCAGTTAGGTATGGCTGAAACTTAATGTGCATACTTTGGTAATTTGGCTAATGTTAGGGGGAAAAAAGGTGTATTTGTAAAGAAAGATAGACAATATATGTTACAAAATCTTCATTTATTGACCTGCACAAGAGAGGTCTTCAGTCCTTATTTTCTACAGTTTAGAGACGACCTTCTAAATTTTTTTCCCCTGAAAGGAATTGCATAAGCTAGATGTTCAGAGATAAATTTAGATATTCAAAATGCTTTTCAGAAATCCTAAGAAAATCATTGTAACAGAAATCACTGAGAGTATGCACCATGCTGCAGATTGACTCAGGCTCATATTTTGGTAGGTCATCCTGACTTACTAAGCATGCTCGGATACATTTGAGCAATTTTATTGTTTCAGCCTAGAGTATTGCTGCCTCTTCCTTCACACTGTCTTGAAAAACACATTCCTGTATAGCCACATGGCCTTGGTGTGAAGCATAATTAGAGATGTGATCTGGTACAGCTAGAAATTCTCATCCCAGCTGGCCTTCATAGTAACCTAGTTCAGACCATCTAGAAACTGCTGAGCTAAATCTCACAGAGCCACCTGGTTTGCACAAAACTGATTCCATCTTCATTTTTCCTTATATCCATGGCTTCTGTACTCACTGATTTTACAGTTTTCTCCTCCAGTGCTAAATCAGAGCACAGGAAGGTCGCAACCACTGTCACTGTTTGGCTAGCTGCATTCATGTACCAGTCCCAGAATGAAAGTGAAAGAGTGGCTCTTTTATGCCTTTTTTAGGCACCAGGCTCTTGTTTTACAAGGACCACTTGTACAATCATGTAGCCACAGCGCTGAACAGACAACCACAGATACAAAACAACAGGGCTATAGAATCCACACTTGGAAACATACCTTTAGCAATATTTTCTCCTTGAAGAAACCAAGTTTACTAAATCTTGCTAACCAGCCACATCAAGAATTAGGAGAATATGGAAAATAACAGTGGGCCCATGGAGGCCAAGATGTAATCATATGTGTGCCAGAAGCTTATTTTTGCTTTGGAAGATGCTCACTTTACTTGTTTTTTTTTTTTTCTTTCTTAGTAAACACAGATAATTTGAAGCATTTTTTAATAGGCACAAGCAGACAAGAAAACAGAAAAGTTGTAGATTTTTTTACATAACATATTTTCTGTAAAGTCTTACTTTGCTGTACATCTTTTTGTCTGAGTAGTTTTACTTGTGTCTGCAGTGTCTTTTTGCATATTCAAACACACAAAGATTTTTTGACTTTATGGCTTGCTTTTGCTTCAAGTTATACTTCATGGTCTGCTGTCCCTGACTGTCCCAGCTCCTGCTGTCCTCTCCTTCCTGCTCACTTCAAGTACGCCTTGTATGTGGAAAAATGTGTGACTCATACAAACCTCACATACCTCTCAGAGCACAGGCCTAACCTGGCACATTGCTACTTTTCCACCTCTAGTTCATTGGGAAAATAATAGTTCTCAAATTGCATATTCTTTGGTGTATATGATGTGTTCTTTATCCTACAGTTACTATTTTAAATCCTTCTAAGCAGAAGCAAAATTTTTCTTTGTTTTATTGTCATGTGCCACCACTGAAAGTAGTGTTTTTGCATAAATCATTATTTCAGACTTATTATGGCAATGTGTCATTATTAAATATTTCACACATGAAGACCATTGAGTGTTTCTTATTCAAAGAGTCATGTAAGATTTTAATGAGGTATGTCTAATGTTCCCTGTATAAACATTCTGAAAACTTTCGCTTACAGAGTCTCAGACAGGTATGAGAGTAATTTTTGAAACTCACCCTTCAACATAAAGTCCCTTGGGAGTCCTTGACAGTTCTCATGTGCTAAATAAAACAACAATGTTCCGATCTGAAATAAATATAAATTATCAACTCTCTTCCATGTTATTTAAGGCCTGATTCACGCGTTTCAGCAGTTGTTTCTGATACAGTAAGGGATTCCCTTTTGTGGCAAAACAAAACTAATATTGAAATTGCGGTTTCTCTTAAACTGTTGAACCTTGAGTTTAAATGTGGAGATCATCCCTGCCTGAAGATATTGTTAGCCTGATTCCTTAAATAAAAAATTTGAGGAGCGCATGTCAGATTTGTAGTTGCCTACCCCTAATAAATTCCCCTACTGTAAGGAAAACTAAGTAGAAAAATTAAAACTGACTTGAAACTCCCTTCCTTAAATATGCTCAGGGCAAAGCAGGAAAAGTTCTATGAAGCCATTTGAGCAGGCACCTACCTATCACATGTGTCAATTACCACTTGTCAAAAAGTATTTTAATGCTGGATGCTGAAAATTGAGACCAACTGAGTCATTATGAGAGATATTTAATATATGATGTGGTAGTGTTACCAACACCTTTCAGGCCACCAGTGCAAAGCATAGGAAAGTGAGGGCTGCTATATGGGAAATGAACTTATCTCAGCCAGACCCAATACATATGATTAAGGTGAAATGAATCTTCCTAATTTGCATATTAATGAAAACTTTCATAATTATTTAAATATGTTTTATTATAGAGCTCTGCTTATGACATTTTCCTAGGTAGATCAGAAAACATCCCTTCAATCCTCTGGCAGAAAAGGTAGTCAAGGTTGGAAAACAAGTGCTATAAACAAAGATGCTTCCACATCAGACAGACAAGTAAGAAAACTAACTTCTAATAACTCTGCCCTATAGAATGATGAAATCCTGGAGTGCAAATGAGGTGTGATTAGCCAGAAAGGCAACTTGGTTAGAAGGGAAAAATTACTGAAAAAATAATTGGCCTGAAAGAACAGAAAATTGCATTATCTGGATGCTTGATGTTTTGAAGTCCTATACCCTTTTATGTCTCTAAAATAGTAGAAGGACATAATTTTTATGCAAAATTGAGCCTTTCTCTCTGAGCACCTCCCAAGCATCACATTCTTTTTCTTTCCTACGCAGATTGAAACATGCACAAGCTTTCTGCAACATCTTGGACTCTCTCTAGGGATGTTTGAAGGACTCCAGGCACTGTCTTAGAACTTCTTTATAGTAAGACACTATCTGTTATTTAATTGCTCCTCCTTTGGACCCATTTTGAGACTAGTTTGGTTTTGGAGCTGGAGTGGGAGGGGTCAGGGGATGGGAGGGGTCTTGGATCCTCCTTTGGCATTGGTTTGTGTTCCCTGTAGAGTGGCTTGGTACATTCTGAAAACTGTCTAATTTTTATTAATCTCAATATTATATATATATAAGTATATAATTATTCTATAACTTTCCTTAACTAATGATAATTGAAATTCTGTAATATACCTCCTTGGTTATTTTTTGTTTTGGTCGTTGCTGTAATTTTGNTTTCCATGATTAAATAAAGAGATACCTTACAGCTCATTTCCGGTATGAATATGATGTAGACTTGTTTTAAAAGTGACTTTATTCAGAAGCTGTTATGATATCACCCATAGGTGTACTTTTTTGCATAAAATGTACTTTTCTACATGCTCAATGCAGAAAGCATTTCTGGTACAATATTTCAAGCTAACAACCATGAATTATTATTTAATGGACTGTGTAATTAATGGAATATATAATGGTTCATTCACCGCTAAATTTCTCCTGTTCTATTGTACATAGAGATATTCATTGTGTTTGTTCTGGATTTCTTCACAGTTCTCAGTATGTGATTTTTTCTGTTAAACAGGTTTGGTGCTAAATATTTTAAGTATTTACCTATATATCTATATATAAGTAAAACATAGTAAAAAATATAAACTACAATGGAGCTCACGCCAGTGTTCCCAGATGATGCTAGATGCTGAATTTTTTTCATCAAGACACCTACTTTAAGTAATATCCAGGATATTTCAAAATCTCTGTTCCTTTGCTAGCTGGCATGGTTTCCAATTTTAATTTTGTAATCCCATTGATATTTTTTCATATACTGAAAGTTTATTACACAGCTGACAATGTACCTTCTCTTGAGCATTATTCTTTTACTGTATGGAGATCTCACATGGTAGATCTTGGTCACAGTACAAGAAAGGCTGTGTTGACACTCACAAAGTCAATGCAGACAAATTAGGAGCCCAAAGCTATCCTATACAGATCATTTTACTAGTTTGTTTCACTACTCCCCATGTTTTGGCTAACATACTCCTTGCGTGGAAATAGCATATAAACTAGTACAGGCGGATCTAGGTGTTTGAGTGAGATTCAATTCAGATTCTGTTGATAACTGAAGCAAATTAAAAAATGAAATTTCTGAAGTGATAAAAACTCAAAGAAAGCAAAAGTAGAAAACAACTTTTCAATCTATGACTGAAGAGAGACCTAGTTAATATTTTTGCCATTTACAGGAAAACCCCTCTGACATCAGTAACATTAAAATTTAATTATAATTTCTTTTTATCTCTGTCTAAACCAGCATCTTTTGCACTTGTTCTTTGTGTTTCCTAGTCAAGTTAAAGGAGTTTGACATCGGGATATTTTTGTACAAAATACTGCTTTAAAAAACCTATCTTCTTTACATTGAAGGGTTTGGGAATTACTTGTGTTCTCATTTAAATGGGATTCTTTGTGAGACCCTTTTTAAACCATTTAGAGATAAAAGTATTTTTGCATTTCAAATATGCAGAATATTTACCAATAACATGTCTGTCTTTTATTGAACAAATATAGATATTTTATCAGTAAAATAAATCTACATCTATAAAGGCTAATAACCTTATAAATCACTGTTGTAGTTTGCAGCACTAATCATATTTTCAGGACTGCATTATGGCTTTACTTCATCAGTTTTGATTCTGACTATCTGAAGTTGTATTTTAGTCTGGGATCTTGGAATTTTGTGGAGTCATGCTCGTTGTATCAGCTGGGAATTTTGCAGAATCACCATACTTGAGTCTAATGCAACACTAAACTAGCAATACCTGTGTTGTCAGAAATTAGTCCAACCTACTATGACTTTGTAAGATTTGCAACTACTGTGTTACAGGCAGGGAAAAAAGGGCATTTTTAGAGGTTCATTTAAGACCCATCTGTATGCTGTATGATCTCACAAGCCTGGCAAAAAGGCTGTTCAGCACACGTTTCCAAGCTTAACTTATTTGCAGCTTTCAAGGTTAAGACTCCCGCAATGTGTAATGGTCAAATAATACCAACTGCAAAAGCAATTCCAGTTGAGCTTATAAGAGCCTTTTTTTGGCCAAAATTCAGATGTCTGTTAAACAATGCAGCCCTTACAAAACAAAATGTCTATGCTTGCATCACAATACATACAGAATTATTAACAGTAATTCATATCTCTTACTACATGGATTTAGTTTGCAGTTATTAACAACTAATTTGAAAAAAAAATATATCAATTTACTTTCTGAGTTTTAGAACAAATCTAGTTCTAAAAATGGCTTCCAGTTGGCTGGAGACCATGATTTTGAATTAATACCAAGGGTATATCCTAATTTTTCATTTGATGTAAATCCTCCTGGGTTGATTTCACCACTAAACCGTTCCTAAGATCTAATTGCTTCTTACATTTCTAAGAGTTCTCTCTTTCTTGCTATTTTTTTTTCTTTAATAGAAGTTATCAATTTCCTGTGACCATCTTATATTTTTTTCCTTTTTTTCCAGCCTTTATTGCATATTTCTAAAAGTTTCCTTCACTTTGGTTTCTCTGGGCATTAGAGTATTTCTTTGCTAACCCTACTAACTCTGTGACCCTTCATACTTCTGAAGTCTGTTATGCTGAAGGGCATTCCCTCTCTCTCTCTCTCTCTCCTCACTATTACATGGGATTTTATGTGATAATATCTAAGATGAGATGGCATTATAACAGAATATGAAACCGAAAAGACAGATTTCAAATTAATGATAGGTTTGGTTTAGGCAAATATGATCGAACCAGAAAAGGAGGAGGGGGAAAACACTTATTTTGAATTCAGAGGTAATGAGCAGCTCAAACAACCAATAAAGGCATTGGGAAGAAATATGATTTGGAGCAATTTTGGAGAAGGGGACAAAAGCCCCACCTCACCATTATAACTAGTTATGGGTGTACATCTGGCCAGGAAAGTAGGAAGGAGGAGGCAGATAATAATGTGATTACTGTGGTAATGATATGCATTAGATACATTAGGAGAAAAAAAAATCTCTATTTAACACAACCAATCCACTTATTGATTTTTCATGTCACAGGCTGTAGTTTCATCAACCTGCAAAACTATTGTTTTACATATTCCTGCAATATGACTCAAACTCTTTTCCTGAATGATCAATGATTGAGAAAGTTTTATTGAACACATGAGAAAATCTTTCTCTGCCTTATGTTCATTTTCACTGTCATTAAAATGAAAAGACAGGGCATCTTCATTGCAATATGACAGTTCTACTAGGAAGAAGCAAAAGTATATTGCAGAAGTAAAAAAAAGAAAAATACTTGACAATTTTCTTTTTTTAATTATACATCTAGAAATTTAAATTTAAGAGGGTAAGTTAATAAAGCAGTGAAATATAAAAGAATGAAGAGTTAACTTTTAAGGATTAAATAGTGATAATAATAAGGAAAGCTACAATTAAACCATTACTTAAAAATCTAAAGATTTTTTGCATTTTTAAATATTAAAAGGGGCTACCACTATTTAGTGGTATAATATTAGATTTTCTTTCATTAATCTTTATTTAAAACGTTTCCATATTTAAAAAGTACTTCTAGTTTAGACAGAGATCGTTCTTCAAAGATGGAGTGTTGTCCTTAATCAATTGCATTCTAAACATGGATGGAGAACTTTAGTAAAAAATTTTTAACATTATCACATCTTCCACACCTAGAAGTACCTAGGAATCTTTCATTCTACTTTTTTTTTCAATCCGTGTTTAAACTGTAGGCATTCAAATCAGAATTGATACTTTTATTTTGAAATACATTCTGGAAATACAGGTGTTGATGTTTGTCGTCCTGCAAAAACATTTTTGTTGAATGAAAGAAATTCCTTAAGTGAATTTTTACAATTTCTTTAAAGTAACCTATAAAAATGTCTTTTCCCTTCTGCCCCGCCCCCCATTCCCCTACTCTCTCATGCCCTTCCTTAAAATGACATTATGGATATTTGAAGTTAAACAATTCCTACAAGCAAAGGAGTTATAAAGAATAAATAGATTCGATGGGATTAAAAAAGCAGGCAAAATTATAAAATTATTAAGCACTCATACCTATCTGCTTAAATCGAATTAATAATTTCAAAAATTTTTAAAAAGCATTGAAAACATATAAAGTCACATATCCTTAAAAATAAGAAAACATTATTTGTTGCCATTGGGCCTCCCAGGTTAATATATATTATAAATACACAATTTTGATCACAAAAAACTAAAAAAAAAACACCTTCCATTTTAATACAAGCATGATTTTTTCAAAATATGATTTTTCTGCAAAAATAACCAAGATACAAATCAAATGAGGGAGAAAGATGAAAAAAAATCTCTGCATCAAGAACAATATTTCGACCACCTCACTCACACCTATGATTCCTATAAAAAGTAAAAAATACCAAATTAACTTGGCTACATATGCCATGTTTAATTTTTTAAGTAACAGTGCATTGATAAAAGCAAAAAAAATGAGGAAGTGTTTAAAGGATCTGTGCTTGTTGCTATATACATTGAGTTTCAGCAATTTTTTCCTTTTTTCATCTTAACATATGTTTTTTCAAAGAAAAACAGTTAATTTGGAAGGTATAAATTTTAATACTTTTCTTAGCATTCCTCTTTCTTTCCACTGTTTTTGATAATGATAGTGATGATGATGGTGATGATGGTGATGATGATGATGTGAATTTCCCCTTGCAGAGCACTTTGCATTTGCAACAACTCTACCAGCCGGTGCTGCGTTTTGTTTTATATATGGAGAAATAAAAAACTAGTTTTATTATTTACAGAAAAGAAATAACCAGCTTTACTACTGTCTAGCATCTGTTGCATGAAGCCTGCTATCCCTGGTAAAAACTAAAACCCTCTGTCATCCTTCACATGGAGTTTGGTTTTGATATTTTGGCTGGTGATGCTGAATTACTACTCCTTCTGTTGGATAACCAGCTGAGGGAAAGGAAAAGTGAAATTTAAATAAAGAGATTGGTATTTCAGCTTTCTCCTCGACCTCTATGCAGCTGGAAACCCAGGGATGGTTGAGCATCTGCTTTGACAGCAACAGTTATTGTGTCTTATCACATCTTTTAACGTGGCTGTAAAACCCTACCGAGGTGACCTGCACAGTGTTTCAGAGGACGTCGAGCACGGATTTTTCACACAAAGTCTGACTGTGTGTGGACAAGCAGAGAGGAGAGGAGGAACCAGCCCCAGCGCTGGCTATAGAAACTCCCTGCAGTCATTCCGTCTCTGCCATAGAGGAGTGGAGCTGAAGTTCGTTCTTGTATCTCGGGAAACAGCTCCGCCTCCTTCTCCCTTTGCTGTGAACTGGGGAGATCAGCCTTCAAGTACAGTGACACTTTCCACACACGAGAGGTCTGCCGTGCATTTACAGCCTGGTGCAGCACCATACAGTGGCAGAAGGGAAGTGCTGCAGCCTAATGAAGTGCTTTAAAATCTATTTCTCTGGAGGAAAAAAAAAAGAAAATTTGCTTGCAGAGAAAACAGAGAGCATGAGAACACTTGAGAATTCCAAAGATGATTTTTTTATTAATAGAAGATACAAATTCTCCTATTTGATAAAAATAGAGTTGTACTTGTGATTTCAGTAGTGAAAGGTGAGTGTAGGGATATGCTCTAAAAATGTTGACATTAAAAACTTTTCTACCAAGTAAAATGTTTTCATGAGAATACATTCAGATTTTTGTAAAGATCTATATATACATGAGCTATGCTTTAAATGAATTTTGGAGGATAGATGCTCATTAATTTTGCATTTCACATAATAGATCTATACTTAGGTTGCTACTGGTGCAGTAAAAATCTTAGTTTAAAATATAAAAATAAAAATTTTAAAAGTTCACCTGAGGCACTAAGAGAGTGAAATGAAGTATTATGTACTATCCTCTAACTGGGAATCAGCAGAGTTTAGTAAAGGAAAAATTGTGTCAAGTAAACTAATAGTTGCGTTATTATTGTCAAAATTCTACAAAACTTCCTGAAAATGGATTCACACAGATCCCACATTTTTTTCTTTAGACACAAAATACTGATTCACTGAAAATCTTGAGAGAAGTTAATTGGATAAATCTTAGAGAGAAAATCACTTCAGGCAATGAAATATGTTTCTCATTCTCTTGCACACCGGTATGTATGTGTGCATCCTACACATTGCTCCAATGCCAAACAAAAGACAATGTGAAGAAATAGCAGAATGCCCCTAGAAAATACCTTAAAAAATCTGCAGACTTTTCTACTTAGACATATGATAAGGAAGAATCAGTGAAATGCTAATAGAAAAGAGATAATTTTCCCATAAGAGGGCAAAGTAAGCATTAAAGGGAACCCAATTATATCCTCAGGGTAAAAGATCTGCTGGCAGCAGTTAAGCAAATTTGATTGAAAGCAGTTAAAATTCCCAAGTGTAGAAATATTAGACTGCTTGTACTGACAGAAATGATATTTCACTTTGGTGATCTAATTCTTAAATGTATAGCAGAAATGCAGAACAAACAAAAGAGTTGAAGCCAGCTCAAGGCAGGCACTCAGCTAGCAAGTTACTGACTTCCAATAATTCTTGGCACATTCTTCACATTTCAAAATGTGCAAGCAAATATCGACAATTCTGAAAACTATATACCACAAAGCTGAATAGGAATTGAACTACAGTGTGTGAAAATATAATATTCTTATAGATATGCCATGGTTAGTAAAAGAATATTCTGTATGCTCTGAAACACAAAACCAACATGGCAACTTGATTCATCCAGTGATATTCAGAGTGCTAGAATAGAAGGACTTTACAAACCTGTTACTCTTTGTCTACCCTTCTTCACTGGATCTCCTGTGCTCCTGCATATTCACTCAAGCAAAGATGCTTAAATGAGGTTGCACATTAATCTTCAACGTGAGTAGAGAAAAGACATCAGAGTAACTACCTCTATTTATGCCCCATACTCCTTAAAAAAGAAAGAAATTTCACAGTATGTCAATATCACAGTGGTGTTCTGTTTGTGACCTTTGCACTATCAGCTATTTTTGCCATTGCAGAATGATGGTAAATTCTTTTGATGGACATTATACAGCCACCATTAGCTGCACCAGCAGCTTAAGGCCATGGAAACACTTTTCAGCTTCTCTAGTAGCATTTCCATTTAGACTCCTGGCTGTGCTAATAAAATAAGGTAAAATGTGATTGTTCAAAACAAGATATAAAAACTTGCATTGTTTGACTTATGGTAATAATTTATTAATGAAAAGCATTCTCATGTGGCTGTACCAGCTGCTGACTGAAAGACTCTTTCTATCAATACTCATATCAACAGTACTTGTTCTACAAAAGCCAGCAGGATTAATATTGAGGTCAGATTTTAATATTTGAGGGAGGGAAAAAAAAGGACTTTTGTATCTTTAGTTTCTAAGGAAATTTTTAAGTTGTATTTTCACAAATAGAAACTCCAAATAAGTCAAATCTTCTTAAAAGTTATTTAGCACAAACTATATACATTTATGCAAGTTTATACAAATTATACAAATATAGCAAAAAATATCCAAAATTACATCAGTTAAACCACTTACAAAGAACTTTATTATGAAAGAGATATTTCCGAAGTTAGTTTATAAATTTGGAAAATGCTATGCTCAGT
This sequence comes from Polioptila caerulea, assembly GCA_013397295.1. Classification (NCBI taxonomy): domain Eukaryota; kingdom Metazoa; phylum Chordata; class Aves; order Passeriformes; family Certhiidae; genus Polioptila; species Polioptila caerulea. The sequence goes on from VYXF01003285.1 coordinate 16,736, forward strand.
CTCAATATAGAGAAATAGGCATGATATAATGTTCAAAATCACCCGGAGGAGGGCTCAAGCACACCAAAATCAGAGCCTCATCAGCACTCTCCTGAAACTCAAGTCAGTAACATATTCTTTATGTTACTGACTTTATTATTCTTTATTATTTTTTTATTATTCTTATTATTCTTATTCTATATTTGGTGTAAAACCTGTAGTCTTTATTCCACTTTACTTCTAAGTGTTTTCCTTAACTTCATGATCTACTAATACTTTGTGTATACAAATACTGATAGAATCATGGAATAGTTGGGGTTGGAAGAGATGTCAAAAGCTCCTACAGTCAAACTCTCCTGCAATGAGCAGGGACATCTTCAACTAGATCATTTTACCACTGCTTATTTTACCACTTATCATTTTACCAATGCTCTTCCTTATCAAGTCTCCAAAAGAAGCATATTTGTGGTACTGCTGCTTATATTTGTCTAATCTCTTGGATAATTTTCATCATTGGCTTTTCTGTATTCAGGTGTTTGGCTGCAAAATTAGGATTCCTGAATAAATACTCAAGCTCAAGCTAAGCATGCTATTTTTATAACTTTGCCCACATAGTCTCTGTATGCAAGAAAACACATGGAAAAAAGAACCTGGTCAAATTCTCTAATGGGATGTTAATGTTTAAAAAAAAATTGGATTAAATATTAAAAGAGTAGAAGATGAATTAGAATAAACTGGAAGAAATACTTCAAGGCACTAACTAGACAAAATGGGTTATTATCTTTCATAATAACCTTAGAAATGTAAATAGGCCTGCTCCTTTCTGACTGGACATTTTGGATCCAGTATCCCATAAAAGCAGTAGCTTCTGTAGGCAGAAGAACATATATACTGGCAGTAGGAAGTGATTAAATGAAACACGGCATTGTACTGTAAATTGATTAGTGGGACTTGAGCCATGTCAGGACTAAAGTTCTTCAGTGGTTTGTCATGGAAGTGATCTTATTTTCATTAACAATAATTTTATTCATGATTTTTGCACAAAATGCAGGTCTATGCAAAGATGAACTGCAAATCTGGGAGGCTGTCTGGAAGACCAGAGATAAACAAACAAATATAAAGATGAAAAAGAAAAAAAGAAAAAGAAAAAGAAAAAGAAAAAGAAAAAGAAAAAGAAAAAGAAAAAGAAAAAGAAAAAGAAAAAGAAAAAGAAAAAGAAAAAGAAAAAGAAAAAGAAAAAGAAAAAGAAAAAGAAAAAGAAAAAGAAAAAGAAAAAGAAAAAGAAAAAAAAAATTGAAGAGTTTGTCTTATAGGGTAGGACAGGAATTTCACACTTCTGGGTTTCTGTCCCACCACCTCCCTTTAACCCACTGGTTGATATTAAATGGGTCACTTGGTATATTGTATAAAATAAAATCTGATTTTTCCCACAATCATCTTCTGTAGATTTATCAATTTTAGAGCTCTCACACATTCCAGCAAGAAATTGCTTTGGAACGAGATCAAAATACCTAAACAAACTTTAATGATTATATTTTTCAATAAAATTTAAAGTCAAAACTGTAAGAGCTCCTAAATTAAGCACACGAATGAATGTAAACAACAATCAAAGACAAAGCAAAAACATTTGACTACCTTTAAAAACCTTCAAAACTGCTTGATTTTACACTTGCAGATTTTCTTCCTCATGACTGCATTTTCTGATCAATGTTATCCTTGGGAGATTGAAAGTATGTGTCTTTCCTACAGCTGTTTAATTGATTTATTTCTTCACTCAGTGGAGATGCCTTGACTCTTTCATGGTAAAAGGTAACATTTTGGAGTCTGGAGTCTGGTCTGTTATCAAAGCCTTGGGGATTAGGATACTACACTGCAATTGGCACTACAGGTGCTCTATAAGTATGTGTGTCAATGGGAAGACAATCCTGCAGAACTGGGTTGTTGAACAAGTAAGAGGATTACAGCTAAGTGATTGCTAATTGGTACAAAAGATCTTTCTTGTTGTTGTTTTTTTGGTTTTTTTTTTTTCTTGGCTTCAGCTGACCACTGAAAGCAAGAACAGAATGTTCTTACAGACACAAAATGCCATGATATATAGCTCCCTGACAGTTCTCTCTAGTTTTCTAAGTAGAGAAACGTTATGCATTCTTTTGGGGAACATCATGCTTTCTTGCCTGCGTGCAAGATCTGGTGTGCTGGGTAAACTTCTTAGGTCAGAGAGACGTTCCAGACCCCCTACATTTAAATTGTCAAACAAGACACATTCTAAATGCATGACCACATAGATCTTAACAATTAATTAAAAACCATAAATGCCAAAAAGGACTCACACACGGAACACACTAACCTTGGAACTACATGGACCATTCCCTCCCTGAGCAGCGATGTATTTGGCCCATTTTTACAAGGCACTCTATGAAAACAACCTATAACCAGTCAGCAGCAGAAAAAAAGGAAATTTATTAGATTCACACATATGACTCATAGCTTTTCATTATACATTTCTGTCTAAATACACCTTTAAAGTAGAATGTGTGGCTACTCAGATGTATAGAACTTAGATGATCCTAACATTAAAAACAGTAGAAAAATAAGTGCAATGCAAGAGAAAGAAATAACATTTTCTGGAAAGACAAACCATCTGTGACATTTTTATTGTTATTATTTTTATTTTCACTTTTTTCCTTCTCTTTAATTCAACCCACAAAACATCAGAGCAGCTGTCTTAGAGGCAAGCTGCTGGGAAAGGCAGAGTCCAAAGCAACCTACTATTTAATTACTATCCTTATGAATCAGTGAACAGGCACTACACAGTGGTTTTGCCTTCCTGATTGAATTTCCCCCTTTGTAATAATTGCTTTTAGCACCAAGAACATTATGTTACAATAGTCTCACCAAGCGACAAAGTACCCAGCTGGGATGTGAACTTGAGGCGCTGAACAGCGAGGGAAGAAGTGCATCGAAGCAGTGACAGAACTCTGTCTCAGTAAAATAAGAGCTGAATCTCTTCTTTAATTAACTCAGTGCTGGCTGACTCCCCATGTTTGCTCTTAACAGAAGAGGATGTTGTACACTAGCTTGAGAAATGAAAGGCCTCTCATTTACACACGAAAAGCTATTCTCTGCTGGAGCTCACCAGGGCAGACTGGTATGATGGTGCAGCCAGAGCTTGGACAGAGGACTGTTCTCCTCCCTCCCATGACACCCCAGCAGTCTGCCCATTGTCCTGCAGCAATGGGCCCTGCAGACACACCAGATTCCTGTTTGACCCTACGCTGGCATTTTTTTAACATAATTATTGTTTGAAATAGTTTTTCACTGACAGTTCAATTCAAGAGCTGTTCAAAGGGCTGAGAGGCAGAGGATGCAGGCTGACTTAGGTACTGCAGGGCTCATCTCAGAAAAAGATAAGTTTGATTTGCCTGAGTTCTCTTCTAGGGAACAAGGTCTTCTGTGCATTGTTGCTGTGCAAAAATATTCATATCGACATAATAAACTGTGATTTTTCCCAAGCCAAACAGAACAAAATTAGGTCAATAATGCAAAACAGAGAGACCTTGTTTTGAAATGCTTTCCTCATTTACTTTCACTATAGGCACCTGTGTCATCTCAGAAAAAAAGGCCCTGAAGATAGCTGCAATTCCAGTTGCAAAAACTTTTTTTTTTTTTTTTTTTTTTTTCTCAGATATATAAATTAGAATTACACCAGTCTGGCTGAATTGCACCCATCTAATAGATTTTTCTCCTTTACCTCTGGGAAAGCAAGAGACTATCTATACTACCTCCAGCTGGTGTAACAACATGCTTCAGAGGAGATCAAACAGTACCGCCAAAAGAATGTTTACTTTTCTCTATGTGATTCAATTATTAGAATAATTAGAATAATTCCATATAAAGATACCTCACTTCCTCCCCAGAAAACACACATAAAACTGTCTTCAAAATCATAAGGAGAAAAAGGAAAGCAATATTTTTTCTGAAATTATTTATAAAAGCTTATTTTCCAATAACTTTATTTTCTCCTATTATTTTGCCCTTTTATAAAACCTGTTGGGATTTTTTCCAAGAAAATATATTTTCTTTTCTTTTTTTTTTTTTTTTCTGTCTTGGTGCCTGTTAAACAATGTATTAAATATTTCTACTCTGTGATGGTGAAAGAGTCTTCTATTTATTTATTTTTGTGGACTTGTATCTGAAAGTAGGGGAGAGGCATGAGCTGTACAGAATGAACAATACAAAATAGAAACCAAACAAGCTGAAATATTGGTCAAAAGGTAACATTTGCCCACAAATTTATCACTGTGTGAAAACTGAGGTATAGCAATTAGTTTGCATTCTATTTAAAAATTTCCCTTAACAAAGTACAGATAGAGGCAGAAGTAGGCAATATCTTTGGCCACATCTTCCTTTTCAGAGGAAACATTTTCCTTTATAAGCATTTTTGTGACCTTTTAGAAATGTGCTGCAGAATTACTTTGATTGGCAGTATGACTTGGAGATTTGTCCAGGCAGTAGTCCTCAAGTTTGCTGAGTTTCAGTTTAGGAATGAATCCTTTTGAAGCAGAAGATTTGCACTTCAGTTCATATTTTTCCACTGTGGCTATGGTCAATTAAGGCTGGATACATAAAGTTATTTAAAATTCTAAAGATGTTACGGGTGACTCAGGAACCTAACACGTAGTACTTGATGCCTTTTGCTGTGTTTTTCTTGTTTGGTTGGTGTTTTTTTGTGTACAATGACCTGAGTGTTTTTATTCTATTTGCCATGTTTATTTGCATCAATACAGGAAACCTTGACATGTCACACGTTCTTAATCAACTTGGATATTAGACAACAGCAATCAGCAACCTTATCTACTTAAGTGATTTGGTGAAGGAGCTCATGATCAAGAATGGAGCGTTCCTCACATGGGCCTTCAGTGCCTGCCGGACAAGACTTATGCTTGTTGTTCAAAACAGGCATTTTGAATTTGGAAAAAGCTGGAGTCTGAAGCTGCATTTCCAATCTTGCATTTATGTGAGTCAAACAACTCATCCAATTCACAGAAACAAGACAGTAAAGAAAAACCCTTAAAGTTGTGCAGAGGTACGGTGTTTTAAGACCAAAAGTTGCATCGTGCCTGGTTTAGCATAATCTTTGGACAACATCTCAAATATTAACATGCCTACAAAAATTAAAAAAAAAAAAAAAAAGTCTCTAATTCCTTGATGAAGAGCAGATCATGCTGCAGTTAAGTGTTCCTGGCTTTGAGCCAACGATCTCCCTCAATGTCAAAAGGAAGATCTACATTTCAGTTGGCCTGGTCTGCAGATGTGAAGTCCTTGTCTTGTTCTCATGTCTATGCTGAGAGTTTGCATCATGAATCTGGAAAACATCAAACTTTTTGGAACTTTATGAACCAGAAAGGCATGATACAGCCTACTTATTCCTACATGCCAAAAAGTAGTACTGTTTGACTGTTAAAGATCTGTACTCTAAACACAAGCTACAACTTTCTCTGTACTGCAAACAATTTCAAGAAACTGAATTACTTGCCAAGATTATTAATTCTACAGAATTTTCTATTGGAAAATCTTTTTAATATCTGTTGGCAGATGTTGGCTGGAGAATGCAGTTGTTTTCAACAACTGAGCTAAATATATTTTGAAGTGTTTTTTTCAATAAAATATATCAATTTTGCTATAATTAGCAAAACTCTGGGTGGTTACTGTGACTTATTTAATATTGTCACTTGCCACAAAAATATAACGTCCTGACTGGGTCAACTCTTAATATATCGTCCTCATAGCTGAAGTTATGGCTTCCTCCCTACACCATATATAGGATAAGGTGCTATGGTTTGTTCTCTGTATTTAGCAGCCATCAGTGGATTTCCTTAGCTCATGTCAAGCTAAGCAAAACTCAGACGCCTGTAATCCACCACATCTAAGCAAAAAACTTCCACAGGAAATCACTATTTTCCAGTGTTCCTGAACCTTGTTTCATTTGTTTCCCTCTGTTCCCATACTATCCAAGCTCTCCAAGGTCACTTAGACCTGTGTTACTCCCTTCAGTTGTTTCTTCTCCATATCAGAGCACTACCTTACCCACTAGTCTCTCTTTTGGAAAGTATCTCATGTCTTTGATTATTATTACTGTGTTTCTCTGAATTTCACTGACTTCAACAGGTATTAATTTTGGAAAGGCTAAATAATGTTTTGTGAGGCAAAATGTAGTAGCACTTCAGGAAGCTTGAGAAATCATTGTAAGGAAGAGGATGATGATAGGCTAGAATTTAGGTGTAATCAAAACAGACAGTAAATGTGCAAAGTAAAAAAATACACCCTAACTTGTACAGGTCAAGGAATCTATTCCACAAATTTCTTGCAACAGGGCATAATGAAGGATAAACTGCTTGAAAAAAAAAAATCCTCTTGGCTTCAAGGTCCACAGAGTTAAAAATATTCTGTTTTCCTGGTGCTATCACATCTGAGAAGCGATCAAAAATTCTTTCTTGCCTATTGGTGAATTTTCATACAGCATTCAGAAAGCAGGAAGGTTCAGTCTGCTACTGGTTGAGAGATGAAAGGGGTTGATGGGTTTGTTTAGAGTCTGAGGAGTAGGGACATAGGGATCTCCCTGACTCCTTTTCTTGTTTTCAGTCCCTTCACACCTTAAAAATACTTTCTTTTTCCTTGGTGTGCTGAAAGAGGGAGAGGGAGAAGAAGGAGCCAAAGGGAGTCCAGCAGTGAGAGGAAGGGATTGAGGAAGAGGAGTGGAAATAAGGCAGAGACTGGTGCTCAGGGCTTTTCTGCTGGAGGTAAAACAGAGAACTTTGTATGTAGAAAGAACTGGTGTCTGGGAGGGCAGGCACTGCTCCAGCAGTCAGCCTGCGCCTCTGCTGGCATAAGCTTGGCAGATGGTTTGCATCCTGCCTGCTCTGCCAACGCTTAAAGCCAGCCCTCCTTGGACTATGGCCTGACACAAATACAAAGCTTAAACTACATGGAGAAAAATCTGAGTAGTGCAGACTTCTATTCCACATATGATGCTTTTACTAAAAGCTGAATAAACTGAAGCATAAAATTCCTCTGCATTTATTCTTTTCATTGTGATTATATTACTATCTATCCCTAGATTTTAACATAAAGTTTTGGTATTCATGGTATTCATGTGGCAGCAAAATCTCTACAACATTCCAATTAGCTGCTAAATATTCTTAGGTGTGTAGTAAACAGCAATCTTACAAACGTTGCACATGAACTCAGCCCCTTGCCCAAAGGCATCTCTTAGAAAAAAGTGAGGTTTTTGAGTAAGACTCTCAAAAATGACACTCCTACCATATATAAAAATGATACTATCAATGAAAAATTATACTGAAAAGAACAATTTTGTAAAAGCTTTAAGAATATGACATAAAAAGGCAAAACAAAATCCTAGGAGTGAAATAGTGAGCTTCCTAATATGAGAACAGCACTGATGGCACTGGTGTCAAGTAATGGACCAAAAATTATGAAACAGTCTCACTAGCACATGAATTTCTCATCTCAGCTTTTTCTAGGATTATTCCTTTTTTCATCTTAATTTATATATAAATAATTATTCTAAATCAGAATAATATTTTTCCAGTGAAAGTTCCAAAGTACTGTAGAGAGACCATCACACTAAGAGATCTTCAGATGTTTATAATCTCAGTAAAAAATGAGAACAGGTTAAGAAATTATTCAGAAACGCTAATTGAAAAGAAGGTGAAGATTTTTCAAAAATCACTGTTGTTGATTGAAAAAAACCTGTGGTTATATTTTATTGTTATTTCAGACAAGTATTGAAGGAAGGGAAAAACATTTACTTGCACGTGTAAATTTTTTAAAATCTACATAAAAGTTTAAAAAAATTAAAGTTTTAGTTTGTTGTGTGAAAGATTTCAACTTATTATTCTTGAAAGTATTCTTTGAACTTGATAAATCAATGACTGCTTTTCGTTACTTCTGCACAGCTAGATCAAACAGGAACATACACCCTTCTAAGCAGCCGTAATAGCAAAAGCTTAGTTCTTGTTGATATAGACACAGTTTACTTGAGGAATGTCCTTACTTTAAGTACAACTTACAAGAAAAAGGTAGAGTGTTAGAAAACGTGAGAAGTGATTGCCTGAATCCTCTACATACTCTATTTTAGCAATTTTCTATTTTAGTGTTGTTCTAAATATATTTGATGACAGTAGTACACATGAAAATCTCTAGTATAGTCTTTCTGTGCACTAGGTAACCTTTATATCTTCTGGGTCTATCATTGCTGAGACTGTGCAGCCTGTGCTTACTCTCACCACATCAGTCTTGCTTGAATCCTACACAGGTCGTTTTCAAAATCCCCAGTCAGATTGTTCAGGTTTTCTGTTCAGATTTTTCATGCCTTTACAACACGGATACAGATGCCTAATTTTAAGAAAGAATAATGGTTTATCAGCTGCTTGTACTTCTCCTTGTCCATCATTTACCCCACAGCCTTCCCCCTATCTTCATTTTATCATATCCTGACTCATTTTTTTTGTATATATATATAAAAGCAAAACGAAAAAGCTCCTGACAAAAAGCTTCTGTGGTGCAAAATGACACGCTTCCTTCAAAAGAATGCAATACAAACAGGGTTTCTGAAATCCACAGTGGGTGGATTGCAGAACTAGAGCAAGATCAAGTGGAGAAAGATAGGACAGAAATGGGTAAGAGCTGAAGTATAGTAAGGTAAAGAAGTGCAGTGAGAAAGAGGACTAAGAGATTGATGTGCATGGTCCTGCATGATCCATCTGTAATGATAAGGAAAAAGATTGTATGTCTGCTTCATTACTGTTCACTATTACTCCTTACAATTTTTTTTTTTCCCAAAAAGAGGCAAAGAGACAGACTGACCACATCAGTTTCAGAAAAACATTCTACACAAGAATTACATTAAGCCTGAGGCATAAGAGTAAAGTTATACAGATTGCTCAAAACATGAAAATTGAGCTTCCTGGCAAATCACTTTAACCAGTTATTACTGACATTAACCAGTTTGGGTTTTTCTGTCTAAAATATAAGCAAAATTAAAAGCATTAGTTAAACATTTTGGTTCGTCGTCCCTAGCTTTGGCTATAGAAAAAAGCAGTATTGCCCTAGACAAATTCAGAAAAACACAGAACATAAGACAATAATTTCTAATCAGATTTTTACATGCAAGATATGCTTTGGTGTGATTAAATTAATATGCAGATAGGACATCTGACTTAATAATTCTGTTTTTATTACTTTTGTGTATCATATTTCTCTTTACAATAATGCAACATTCATTACATTAGCAAACTTATTTCACATTCTGTGCTGTCTCAGTTCTTGAGCTTAAGTGGAGGTGTAACCTTTTGTACCTAATTGTTCTTTTCTTTTTGTTTCTCTTCACTGTATTGTATATTCATTGTTTTTCTTCTAGACAGGAACAAATGGTTCTGCCAAAAGAAGCTCTGAACTTTAATGAAGTTTCTGGATGGTATCTGTGATTGATTTTAAACTAATCCAATTTCTTGTAGACACAATGTATCTCTTATAACATCACAGCATTTGACATCACAACCACTCAAAATCATCTCACACATGAGGGATGAACAGCCTCAGAAGTACCATTGACAGCATGCAGAGCCTCAGTGCTTTTCAGAGGGATATCAGGAGAGGAAAGCTTTGTCTCCTGTATGGGAATCTGTTTGTGAATAGTGTCTGTTCTTTTGAAAGTCAAAAAGATCTCAATAGCGGGTTTTGCAGACAGATTTTTTGCTGTCATCTACTTCATACTCAAAATAAATTAAAAAGTTAATGTGAACTAACAGGACTCACAATTTTAAGCCCTGCTTTTCATTTTCTGCATCTGCTTCTGGGCAAATGTAAATAGAGGGAGTTACAATGTGCTTCAGTTATGCCTATTGTGTCCTTATACCCAAAGGTAAAGTCCACTAACCTCAATGATAGTATTTTCTCTATTCACTCTGAAAAAAAAGAAAAAATCTAGTGGGAATATTTCCATAAACATTAAAAAAACCTGACTTCAGCTTGAAAATTACTCACAGAAAGGTACATGAGGGCAATAATAATTTGATATTAAGTTTTGAAATAAAATCATAACATTTAATCAGTATTTTCATTCCTTCCCTCCTCACTTATGCATCTTTCTCCTAAGCTTTAAAAAACCCAGATTATTATTGAGATATTTTAACAGTGACTATATCAAAGCTACTCCCCTAACATTCCAGGGCTGTGAGGTCTGAGTTAAAGATTTAAAATGTTTTCAGAAGTGTGGTCCACAGCTCAGTGATTTTTCATTACCCAGCCTACACTCACAGTGTACTTATTTATAAAAATGTCTATTTGATGTTCAAGCTCTAAGTGAAAGAATAAATTAACACAGTATGAAATACTAGAACAAGTACTGGCAATAAGGGAACAATCCATTAAATCAACTGTACCATCTACCCAAGCTACATTCAAGGGGAAATACTGCTCTTAACATTGATGCCTTCATAACTGGTACCTCCTAAGAATTTACAGCACGTGTCTGCAAAATATGAGGTTAAAAGACATACTATTAGATAACGGTGAATTAAGAAAATCTTCATGTTCTGATTCTTAGAATTAAAATTACAGAAAAATAGGACTGGAAAGACCCAAGGAATAAACTATTATTTTCACTGTTTAAAACATATGCTAAATTATATAATTTTTTTCATTACACAGACTTCCCAGCCTTTTAAGATTCATTGTATGGTTTTGTTATCTTTATGAATTGAAATTAAAATAAACTGAAAAATCCTATGTGACTTTTTTGCAGTGCATTTTAAGCAATATTCTTTCTGGTCTTTGCAAGAGCCCAGTTATACCTAATTTTGGGGTTTTTTTTCCTCTGTGTTCTTTCATTATCTTTAGAAATAAATAGTACCAAGCTCTTTAACTTCCTTGCAGGAGTGATTTATGTCATACTTCTAATCTGTCTCATCCAGCTCTTTAAGATCTCTTTTGGTGACCCATATGATTTTTGGTGATTCATGTGTTTTTTAGTGATCCATATGATCTATGTGGTGTATGATTTGCTTTATCTCTAGTATACCACCACACATGAATCAACATAGATTCCAAATGTATGATACTGCTGATCTGGTTTGTTGCCACTCATGATCTAATCGTTCTGTAAGGTCACTTCTGGGTGGTCCATATACTCTGCAGACCTCTGGCGGTAGGCAGGAAGGAGCAGATTGCCATAACCCCTGCCCTCAAAAAAATCCAAACCAACAAAAGAAGAAAGAATTGGCAAGTGCAAACCTCTTTCCCCTGAAACAAGGAAATCCATAAAGACTTTTTTCCAATGTGGATTGGAAAAATCCTTCATCTTTTATTGCAAGAAACAAAGTATTAGTGGATTTTGTACTTTTTAAACTTTAAATAAGGACGCAAGAAACAGGCTGCTGTCAGCACTTCCTTACAACATTCTTGAGGGATTCACATGAAATATCATCTATCAGTTTCTGTGAAACTGTATTCACAGTGGGAGGATCTATTCCTGAAGTAATACAACCTCCTACCTGTAGGAATTGGCCCAGCTGCAAAGCAGGTAGATCATAGTACAAAAGAATTAAGTGTTAGCTCCAAGCCCTGGAGACATTTGTAAAGTAAGGGTGAGCCCGGGACCACTCCCATAAGTCTTTCAGGCTATTTTGTTAATCAGTCCGAGTTCTGTTCCCCTATTGGTTCCTTGATCTCCTCCTATGATCATGTTCCTAGAGTGTTCCACCCCCAACTCTATATATTGTCTCTTCTCCGCTGTTTCTGGTCTTTGGAGTCAGTCCCTACCCAGTGTTTGGTTTGTGGGTATGGTTCCTGTTTTCTTTTACAATTAAAGTGATTTTCTTTTTGGGCTACTCTGTCATTCCCACTCCTGTGTTTTCACCAACTTTACCCTTAAGTCAGGGACCAGAGAAACTTGTAGTGCTCACCCTCAGCGTTCAAAGAGAGAAGATATACATATACAAGCACAATAAAAGAAAGGCAAAGACACAAAAGTCCTTGAGCAAATTTTAATTTCTCAGTACTATTTTGAACTAAACCAATTTCCTTACTGTCACAGGCAAAATTGAGCTCAGAGAAGTGCAGAGAAAAAACTGCTATGAACATTCAAAAGAAAGACTGCTTTATTCTAAGCTGCCTCGTAATACTCTGCATTAGATGGCAGAAAAGTTAAGTATACACCAGTCGCTGACTTCAAATTAAGTGATATAAATGTAGACTTCCATGAAGATACCACAAGTTAGTAGTTACAGTTTTATTGAAATTGGAAATGGTGAAATAAAATCAGTCTCCATTGTCCCATACATGTAATTGATAAGTTAATTTGTCCTCAGCACTTATGCAGTTTTAATATTTCTCCATCAATGTCATGAAAATGAATAGGATGCAAAATGTATAAAATCACATTCCCTGCAAAACTACTGTTCATTTCCAGTGAAGCATATTTATTTCATTTGCCCTTGGTGTTGGCTCAACATTTTTCCTTTTCCTTTTTCTCTTTCTCTTTTTCTTTTTCTTTTTCTTTTTTTCTTTTTCTTTTTCTTTTTCTTTTTCTTTTTCTTTTTCTTTTTCTTTTTCTTTTTCTTTTTCTTTTTCTTTTTCTTTTTCTTTTTCTTTTTCTTTTTCTTTTTTTTTCTTTTTCTTTTTCTTTTTCTTTTTCTTTTTCTTTTTCCTCCCTCAGTGAAATACTGAGCCTTGGCATTTTGTGACATTTTCTGTTTCATATTGATAACACTTTGTCTGCAGAATTAAAAGTAGACCCAAAGGAAAATTACATTCAGGCACATCATCCAAGGCTTACACGAGGTCTATTTCTAATAAATATTTACAAATAGATCACTTTCCTATGAAAAGGCTAAGCTGATTTTCCATTTTGTCTTAGTCGTGGTTTCTGTCAAAAGTCACTTCATTTTGCAAAAATTTTTACTCCATTACATTCCTCTGGGATTTGATCAAGCAATAATAAACAAGAATAAAAGAAAGTAGTGCTTTGTGCTAAACTATGTTTGCACCCGCTGAAAGGAGACTGTCACTTAAGGGGGGAGAAATAATCCTCATGGAATAATTTCTCTCAGTCTCTGTTCTGCACACATCTGGAGAAATTACCAATATTGCTGCTTTTTGGCAAGGTACGTAATCTAAATTTCTGCAAAGGGTTACTAAGGTTACACTACCTGCTGTGCAAACAGTGGGGCTTATCCATAGCCAACCACTGCATTTTGGAGATTTTGGGTATGTGACTTGAATTTAATTGATGTAGTGTGAAATGCTTCATCACTTAACCTTCCGAAAAGTGAGAAAATTAGGTTCTCTTTATGGAAAGGGATGAGTCAGGACTGTTTGCACCTGTCAAAACTAATTTTATTCAAAGAAAATTTTCTCAATAATTTCTCTAATATCAGTGGTAAAAGAACAAGATATTAATCTGTCTGACCTGCAGGGATATTTGCTCCAAGGTCTGAATGTTGGAATCCATGTATGTCTGTAGGCTAAGTTCAAATTTAAATGCCATAAATAAATACGTTCTTCACATACTATTTCCCTTTATTTCCTAACTGCTTATTGGCATGAGGTTATTCTTATGTCTATATAAGCTCTAAATGGTATTTTTCATGTGACAAAATGGGTTTTCTGCTATTCAAGAATGGTGGTGGTACCCTCTGTTTCTTTCCATTTCCTTAAAAAAAATATTGCTGAAGTAAATTGTTTTGGTTTTGGTTTCAGCTGTTACAAGATAACAGAAAAAATGTTTAAGAAGAACTCGGGAATTTTAGTATAAAGGGAAGACATCACAGGAAAATAAATGATTTTTCAACATGCACTATGAGATAGAAAATGAATGAATACTGTTAGTTTTCCAGACAAATATTTAGCCCGGGTAGGGATGATATGGGATAGGAAGGGGAGGTGGGGTGTGTTGGAGCAGCTTGGTGTGGAACAGATATCCAGCCAAAGTCAGCCCATAACTATTAAATGTATTCAAACTATTCAGAATACTTTACTGAATCTTAAATCAGAAAGATACAGAAAAGCTCAACAAGATACCATGTCTCCTCTTTTTACTCCAGTGTGTTTTCTCTAAGTGAGCATGCTGAGATATAAATAGTAAAGTAGGGAAAGAAGCAAAATGAAAGTCTAGAAACAGGCAGGGCTCATTAATAGAAGATAAATTTACTTTTACCTTGCCACCAATATGCTGATGCCTGCTTGATGCTGTTTCTTTATGGAAGTCACATAATGAAAGCATAATCATTAACAGTGGCAGGTTGAAACTTAAGAAACAGTGAGACAGTCCTATGTCTTTATGTCTAAATAGATTTATCAAAAACATCCCATCTAAACTCCAGACAATAGTATAAAAATATGAATCAAATATATGTATTTGGGCAACCACTGGTGGGGTTTAAACCTGCTGTATAGAGAAACACCCTATAACTGGTCATCGTGGTCCCCTCAGCCTATACCTAGGTGTAGGTAAAATTACAAAGCTTGAGGGTCAAAAGCTGGATGCTGTACTGATCTAACCAATGAAAACTACAGCAGAATTTTCACCATTGCAAAGGCAACAAAAATTCTCTTTCCTCCAGGTTTATCTACAGAGCCACTGTGCCTCTGCTTCTCATGGATGAAGTCTAGGAACTTTTCAGTATCAGCAAGATCAGGCACAGCATTGTTAGTACATCTATATAAATAATATCATGCATGAATGACATATCAGGCACATTATCATTTGCTTTTACAGCACTTTGGTTTTAATGATCATGCTGTAAATTTTGTGGAGAAGAAGTCTAAATATTCCCATTTTCTTATGATTTTAGTGAACATTCAAGTGTAAATGTTTTCCCCAAGGCATCTGTCTCCTGTCCTTACCCTGTTTTTTTCTCTAGCAAATGCAATATTCTGTCAGCATACGTAACTCCATTTATTTTCATTAGCCTTCTATTTTTCTTCTGGATCTAATTACTTTATATATAACCAAGATCATACCTGATACAGATAAGAACTTCTTAAGCATGAAACCAAATTTATGTCTGTCCTTTCAGTTTCCCAGTATGCAAGCAGGGCTCAAATTCTATAAAGTAAAATTTGACACCAAATTCCATGGGTCCTCATCAGAAGCCAGAACAAAGTGAGAACTTATCTGTGACCTGTAAGATAACCTATGTTTCAAATTAAAAAGACACATTTTTTGCTTTATATTTGCTTTCTTCAGAGAGGTTTGTACTATGAATAAACGGGGAGATAAAAACTTAGGCAATGTTTTTAATATTTTAATAATCTTAAACTACTAAAAGTAGAAAAAGAACAACACAAATCATCAATAAATATTAAAATGGGAGAAAAAACATTAAAAGGCAGTAAGATTAAGATAGACAAATAATCCATCAACATACAAGTTACACAAAACATTCAATTTATGTCAGATAAATGATATGTAAAATTTTTTTAAGTCACGCTTTGTTCTCAGTATTCAGCAATAAGAAAGGAATAGGGACAACATAGAAATAATTCCATCTTTTGAAAAATTAAAGAAAACTCTGCCTGTATTCATCAGGAATAAGCCAAAAAGAGTTAGGTTTGATGTATAATACTAAGCAAACAGTCTCATACAAATCAGAATTATATTGTATTGTAGAGAAGGTATAGCTCATTTAAAAGTTAGTATTTGGTTCTGCCTACCATCTCCTTCTTCTATTTAAAGTCTTAGGGAAATGGTAAATTACCAAAATTCACCTATAATTGGCAATTCAAATAAAAATGAAAAATAAAACTGCAATATAACCAGTGAAAAGAACACTTTGATAAATATTTCTTAGGTAATGAAACATACAGAAGCATTTTAAAATAAAGGCAAATAAAACCAGAAAAAAAATAAAATTCTTTTCTTAAAAAAATCCTTAATTAATGAGATATTTATACAGATTTAATTTTTTTTTTTTAAATATGTTGCTTCTGTTTGCTTAAGGGTATGGAGGATCAGATCATGAGCTTAGAAATAATATAGGCAGACTTAATGGGCATAATGATATTTATAAATTCAACCAAAGCCCTAAAGAAACAAATCCCTCAGTTACCTATCAGAGATAGGTGTGATTAGATTCAGACTGTGTTTTGAGCTTTTTGTCTTGTGTCCATTTGTCATAGTGTCCATTTCTGATCTGGTGACATGTTGGTACATGGCAGCATGCAGTCTTTGCTCTCACTGTCCTTTCAGGGTTATTCACATTTTTTCCTCCACTGGTTTTGATGAAAACCTTATGATCATTTCTGATAACCTGATGAAATAACCTCATTTAGTGCTTTTGTGCAACCAGCCTGTTCCTTGTTTCTGCAAAACAGTTCCGGCAAAGGGAAGATGACGGGGGTTCAACTTCTCTGACAGAGACACGCCTTGTACAGAAGCAGCCCTGTATGTCCAGCATTTGTTGCAGCTCCTGGCTGTCAACAGCAGGCTAGCAAAACATCCTGGTACTAGCCAACAGATGGTTAGGAAAAAGGCCAAACCCCTTGCATTGGTTTTTTGTACTGTGCCTATCACACCCATGGCAATGTGTAATTTTCATTAAGGGAGGCACGCGGGTGAAACAAAACTGAATCTTGGTCGCTGGTCCTTCAAGGGATTTTTTTAACTTAGTAGTCCTTTAGCTATTGAATATGATAACAAAGTTTTTACCTGGAAGAAATTTACAGGTTGAGAAACTTGTAACTTTGATCACAAATGCTAGACCTGGTGAGCACAGCAGAATAGGAGTATGCCTTAGTTAAGTAAAGAACTGTGAGGTGAAAGACAGGACTGACTGATTGTCTGGAAAAATCTTTAGCATCAGTTAGTCTTTTAGGAACAATTTAGAATACATTTTGTGCTCTAAGTTATTTCATTCAGGGGAATGTGAAATATACTCTGCTGGAAAAAATTCTCAGTCTCTTTAAAATATATCCAAGTACTTTTTTAGTACATTAAATGAATTTAACACTTGAAAAGCACTTCACATGTCTGCCCAAATCTCTCTTAATAACTAACTCTTTACAGTAAAGATCCTACATGTTTTGATCATATAGATTTCTTTTTCCATATTTCAGATTGTGTGCATTTCAGGTAATGAGAATTGATGGTTTGTATAAAAAGAAAGCAGTTCACTGTGTGGATTTCACCTCCTGTAAGATAAGGAATACTCAGTGGTGTTGAGTTCACTGGTTTCAACAAAACACAGCTGGAAGATATGCAGATGTAAAGTATGTTTTTCTAGAATTATGTTTCACTTTAGCAAAACCAGAAACTTTTTTTTTTTTAATCTACTTAAATCTAATGCCAGAAAAGTAATTAGAGCTAAGAAAATAGCATGGGAGAGTGCTCTAAGACAGTTATTAGCTTGATCATTATGCACTTGTTGGGCTTAGACTTTTTATTTTGGTTTTACTATAGGGTTTTTTTGGAGCTTCTTTGCTTTTTATACAAATGTCTGTTTCCATTATTAAATATGAACAAAACACCAGGCATTTGCTACTTATTTTGGGCCTGCATTTGAATTATTATTATTATTATAGGATGTACCCTTGTTGTATCTGACTGGTAGCTTCTAGTGAACTAAGTAGGATTATTGCAAATGTGCAAGTAGAAATCTACAATTTTCAGTAAACATTAATTAAGGACTTACATTGTGTTTTCAGCACACTGAATGGTACTTGAATTGCAGCTCCACAATGGTTCTTTTCCTAATCTCTATAATTATAAGGATTTTCCTGTAACTAAATGCTTGCATTGGAAAAAATTATATCTGCAAAATGTAACAAACATTATGGACCAAATCAGAGCCACACTGTTAAGGGAAAGAGGCAAGGATCTGATCATTCCACTTGTTTCCATGTTTACCAAAGCTGTCAGCAGACCTTTACAACCCTTTCCAACTGGGGATCTGATGGATGGCATGGAAAAGATTTTGTGGTTTGCGCAAAACACCACCTACAGAAAACTTGGTAAAAGCAACATAATTTATAATTTAAGGTCATTGCTTACTAATGATTATTAAATTCAAATACATCTGCAAGTGAATCTATCCTTCTCTTTTGATTGATGAATCATTAATAATCACCAAGAAAGATATTCTTTCTTTACCAGCATTCTTGGTAACCAAAAATGCCTATCCTATCCATAACAATAAAAGTAATCTGTCCAATAAGTGTTGCCAGCCTCTAAGCTTCTTGAGTTTATTCCAGCTACTAATATTTTCTAGGAAGAGGAATGTGTTCACTGGTACTTGGCAAAGTACAGAAATCCAGGGATATCTGTTTGGCTGCACTACCAGAATAAATTAGTAACTAGAAAATTCATTTCTTGTGATGCCAAATAAACCAATAGGGTGAAATGAAGCATTTTAAGCCATGAAAACAATAAGTCCATAATTAATCAGACGAGTTATCTGTCAACACATAGATATCACAGCAAGCATAGGAAAGGCCACAATCCTGAAAAGGATGAAAAATAAAGACAAGCTGTTTGTCTTTATGGGTTTGTTGATGAAATTGTATATGCAACATATTGATACAGAACCCTAACAAGATAAACATTTTGAAGACTAAGCAGATAAAATTACCCTGCTGAAAGTAATATATACATGGATATTATAAAACAGAAATATAGAGTATTCTGTGATATAATACTTTGTCTCTCAGATTAACTACGAAAGTTTGATGACACATTTTTCAAAAGCTTCCATTTAGGTTTCAATCTGTAGGCTATCTTGTTGGTTTTTCTTATGGATAAAGCGAAAAACTCTTTTTCCAATTATCGTAAACTTAGGGGGGTTACTCACATAGCCTGTAAAGGTGATTATTATATCAAATTATATTCTGATTTATACAAGATAATTAAAAGTAACTTTTACTGTGATCAAGACAAGCCAAGATATATTTTTCAAGGTTTATTTTCTTTCTCAGTGCTTACTTTCTTTCTTATAGTCTGTCACATTATGGCACTGAGTGGCATTGACCGTTTGCACTTTTTTAATATGTTAGTAGTTTCTGGAGACCAGGGATTTTATTCTGTTAAAGACAAAAGTAAATTCTTCAGCATTTTCCTTCCTTTATCCCAATACCTCTTCCTATAACACCTTTCTCAAGCATTCAAAAAAATATTCTTTTACCTGAAGAAAATGACAAAAGCTGGGTAGTTTTTGTTCTTAGGTTAAAAATTAAAGTCTGATTAACATTCATCTTTTATAACTTCCAGTTTAACCAAATTATTTAGAAAAAATATACAACTATTAGGAAAAATAATACTTTTTTTATAAACTCAATAAGATGTACTAAATGTTATTTAATTTGGCCCTTAGGATTTTTTTTTTTTTCTTTTAAGAACAAACGAAGAAATTGCAACTGTCATGAGAATTAGAATATACCTCAGACTGGTGACCTACCAGAGGTACAAAACTTTAGTGAATGCACCGGGTCCTCTGAATGCTTTGTTGCCTCAAACAGCTTGCCATCTGCCTTATCCACCTGTTGCATGCTGGTTAAGTCTTAGGCTGAAATGTCTAGTGTAAGGACTGTTTTGTGCCATTTGTGAAGCACTTGGGGCAATCAAATTCCCACTCTTGTTGAGAACCTTATGGACCTCTATCATTCATACACTTAATAATTGTAAGATGAGAAATATAAATTACTCTAAGGTGATTTCATGTAGTTTCAGACATAAACTTTGTGGGTTTGGCCAAATTTGCTCTCATCATCTATGAAATGAACTTAAAACTCATTTTTACTGAATTGCAGTGACTCTGTAGTCCTGATTCAGTATATTTTATAAATTATCAATTCAACCATAAAATAAAATGCTGGTGGAAAAACACAGTGGTAATTTTATGTTTGACACTATCCAAAAACCCCCATGAAATTGAATTAATATCTCTGCACTTTAAAAATCAGAACTGAATTGAGTTTTGGGCAAATTATGTGAATTTGTACTTCTTAAACTATGTATTATGTAAAGCAGCAAAATTATTTTTGTATTTTCTATTTTGGCTGGATGAATGGTTCATATCAAGATTGCACATTTAGTACAAGGGATTAGCTGAAGCCAATTTGGAAACAGGGTAGAAGCAGGAAAAAAAAAAAGAAAAAATTATCTGAAACATTCGAAACATAGAAAAGGTATGAATCGGTCCTGACAGCCAGCAGATGTACCTAACATTGATAAAGCAGCTGTGTTCTGACTTGACATCCATAAAGCCTCTTAAAAAGCTTTGGTGAGCAGCAAAAGTTGGAAGAAAACTCATTTGGAATTTTTCTCTCTGCCAGTAGCAATTATTACTTGGGCCATCCTTTAGCAAAGAATAAATTTTTTTGTTCAGCTTTTATAATCTGTCTGTAGTTGCCCTTGGCTACCGATGAACAGTAAACACTTCCCAGTCCACTAATGTGTCTGCTGAGCCTCCTACTGTTGCTCTGTGTGGTAAGAAGTATCAGCTTTTGTGATAGATGTTTGTCTGGAAAGGTGAATGGCTCCCTCTCTCTAGTGATAGTTTTTTAACTCCAAGTCAGAAATGGACTGGAATGCCTGCTCTTGTATTTCTTCTTCAGACAGTTTCTGTCCCTCATCAACAACAAGAAGCCCCAAAACTTATGAATTTGTGATCTTTGTCTTAAGATACTAACTTTCAGAATTCTGAAATACTTAATAATTATATACTGTATTTTCCTTCTTCTGCACACAAGTTAAATTCTTTGTAACTTTAGATTGAAAGAGGGATGCTTACAGACTGGTCACAAAGAATTATGTATTATGCATTTTTATGTATTCTAGGGTTTCAGATTCTTGTAGAATATTTTTACTTAAATATATGAAATGGGCAATAAAAGCCTGTTATCATCAGGAAACAACCTAAATTCCTAAACTCATCACACCAGTTTCTTAAGTCATGGACTTGGGAAAATAGCAAGGATTGGTCAGTCTACATGCAAAGACTGTTTGGCAAAGATGTTTTGTTCCAAGATATCTTGCTGCTGGATGCATTTGTATACCTTTGGGGAAATAAAATGTCAAACTTTGACATATGTAGTTTTCCCCCTCTTAACAAGAAAGTGATCTTGTTTTAGAACTAACTGCTGTTTTGAAAAAAACATAACATGAGTCAGTAAAACAAAACAGGGAGGTGCCACCATGAAGATTTTGGAAAGTGGGAATTGTCAAAGGTGTAAAAAAACACCATGCCTGACAAAAAAAGAGAACACACAGGTCTTACCATGCCCTACTAAATCTCCCCTGGGGTGCCTCACAACCCTTACCATGGGGCTGAGACCCATGCCATGTCCTGGTCTCCCCAGTGAGATTCAGAGGCAGGCCCTGTCCTTGCTTCCAGTCCTGCCACTGGCCCTGGTCCTGGCTGACTCTAGACTTGACTTAGCCCCTGCTGTGCCTGCCAAACAGGCGTACCTTATCACACATTAATTATAAAATGAACACAAAATCTTGAACTATGTGCATATAAATGTAACATGCACATCCACTAACAAACACACAGCTCTGTCCTATGCTATGATATGTCAGTCCACAAGGTAGAGAGACTGCTCAGACCCTGTCCACGCAGCTATTGCAGGAGTGAACAGCAAGATTCACCTGTAGCTATTCATGTGCCTAATCATTTAGACTTCAAACAAGCTGATCAATGCATAAACAAATTCAAGTGCATGTCTACGTTGTTTTTGATGACAAGCACAATTGTTAAAATGTATTGAACATCTCTTGTGCCATGGCTGACACACTAATTTACAAGGAGAGATGGTCCTGAGCAGAAGCATTTACTATACAGGAGTCGAAATAGAAATAGTCACTTTCAGTCACAGATACAGCAAGATTATGAGAATGAAAAATGTTACATGGGAAGGTCACCCAACCTCTTCTCCCAACCTGTATTTTTGTCTTCTGTGTACTATTACTGCAATGTCTTCCACCTTATAAAGATTAATTGCAGATGAGCTTTAATACCTAAAAGGATGGAATTCTAAAACTGAGCAAAAGCACTTTATCAGAAAAATGTGATAAATAAATACCTCTACAAAAAAAAAGTATTATAAATGCTATTGTTTAAAATAAAACTGAAGAATAAAAAAAATCATAATAACTGCAGCAATGGAAAGCTCAGTGAGAATTAATTTACCATTGTGTTGCTGTTGGACACGCAATGACACACACGGGCAAGTTCTGGTGAGAAGGCACAAAACCATTTATTACCACATCTGACTCCATATTTTTAGTATTTCTACACAGACCAGGGATTGGAGGAGAGGGTTGACACCTCTTCCATCCCATTGGTCAAGGCAACTGCCTATCAGTTGTTTTTTACTCCTAGAGAAAGTATGTAAACAACTTTGTCTTAACATAAACATGCTTCTAATTATAACATCTGTGTGTGAGAAAGAACTATAAACTATGAAAAATATCAAGCTGTAAAGTGCATCAGAAAACTGAAAAATCAAGGTGACACCATTGTAAATAGGAGAATCATCTAGTGCTGAATTCAGTGGACCTACAGATTAATTACCAATTTTGGTAATTAAACTAAGGCAGAAACCTAAAACTAGACAGGGAGGAAAGTGGGGAGCTACAGCTGGTGACTGTAGGACTCATTTCTAATTCCATTTTTGAACATGTCACTACACAGAGCATTTCTGGTCAGCATCCACTGGCCTCTGTAAAAATTGATCCCCTGATTCTACATCCACATGATCTTTCTCTTTTCAGAGGCATTTAGCTCCATTCTTGATTTCCCTCCATTTTATCTAGGAATACTCTTTCCCTCTTGATATCCCTGTGTCCCAGAATGGGTTGGGAAGTGCCATGCTCTGAAAACAGGGCTTGGCTTTAGGAGAAAAAAGGAAACATTAGCTGTAAATCTATTTTCTAGAGTGGAGACAAGGCAGACAAAGAGCCAGTTGGTGACAGGAGATGCCTTCCTCTGTCTTGACTGAGATTTGGGAGGATGTGAAAGCTGAACTTCCTGGTATTTTTCTGAGTCTGGCTTCACTCCTACCTAAAGTCTCATGGGTAGTATCCACACACTTGGACTCCTGAAAATCAGCATTATCACAGCTTCAACATAAAAAAAGGATATGTTAGTTCTTGGCAGTATTTATAGACACTCTGCTCAGCATTCAGGAAGAGAAAGCTCTGGCATGTGCTAGGGAAACGTTTTTTTCATATTTCTTACTTAAGAAGGAAATTGGCCTTTTTAGACTCTATATCATGTTAATATCACAGAATCACAGAATCAGAATTGTTAGTGTAGGAAGTGACTTCTGGAGATCATCCCATCCAACTCCCCAAAGGCAGAGTCACCTAAAACAGACTAGAGAGGAATGCATCCAGTGGGGGTTGGAAAGCCTGCAGAGGAGGAAACTATGCAACCTCCCCAAGCAGCCTGTTACAGTGCTCTGCCACTCTCGAGGTAAAGAAATTTTTCTGCATATTGAGGTGGAACTTCCTGTGTTTTTGTTTATGGTGGTTTCTCCTTGTCCTGTTGCTGGGCACCGCTGAAAAGGGTCTAGCATCACCTGCTGCAGACTAACATTTAAAATATTTTTATGTGTTAATTAGATTCCCTCTCAGTCTTCTCTTCTCTAGACTAAACAGGCCCAGCTCTCAGAGTCTCTCCTCATGACAGAGATGCTCCCAAATCATCTTTCTTGCCCTTAACTCAACTCTTTCCAATACTTCCTTTTATTTTTCACTGAAGATCCCAGGACTACAAACAAGAACAAGCCCCAAACTGGAAACAGAACTCCAGATGTGGCTTTACTAGAGCTGAGTAAAAGGGGCAGGACCTACCCCCTTGAATTCCTGGCCACACTCTTCCCAGTGCCCTCCAACGTACTTTTGGTCAACTTGCAACACAACAAGACTCCCAAGTCCTTCTCCACAGAGCTGTGCTCGACAGGTCAGCCCCAGCCTGTGTTGGTACTTGGTGTTATTCTTCCCCAGGGCAGGATCCTACATTTGCCCTCATGGGCACGGCTCATTAAGTTTCTCTCCACCCAGTTCTCCAGCATATCAAGGTCTGGTTGGATGGCAGCACAGCCTTCAGGTGTGCCAGCCGCTCCTCCTGGCTTCGTGTCATCAGCAAAATTGCTGAGGGTACATTATGTAGATTAAGCTGAGGGCGCATTATATGGATTTCAGTGGGCCAGCTCAAAAGTGTGTGATGGCCTTGCTCCAGACTGACTGAGGTATTTGTCCTATTTGGATATCTCCAGCACAGCTGTACAACCCCAGCTCAGATTTCACTGAAAGACAGAAGATGGAAAGAAATGCATCTGTGAGTTAGTGCTCTTATGAATGCAAGTTAAGGAAAGGATTTATCAGTTTCTTAGGTGGTATGAATTGATACAGCTTCAGCATCCTACCAAATATATAAATCAAACAACAACAACAAAAAAAACAACAAAACAACAACACCTGAAAACCAAGCAATTATAGTAAATTGGGATGATGTTTTATGACTGTGACACCCGACTGTTAGGAACTCAGCTGAACTGAAAACACACCTTACTGTGTGGAACAGAAATAATCTTTTTCTCACTGTAGAATTAAATCAACAATTTAGAGACAACAAGAATTACATGTCCTCAGCAGTTCCCCGAGCTGGAGCAGAAGGAATCAATAATAATCCTCTGAGTTCCAAAAGTTATTCTTCTGAAATATGCCAGAGTATCCATATCTTTCCAGAAAAAAAGAAAAAAAAAAAAAAAAAAGCTGCCTAATGGAAAGCAAACAAAAAAGAAACCCCACTATGAGAATTAAAGCAGAAGTTGGTAAATATATTCTATTTTCTTATAAGTTACACATCACACTTCAATCAATTAAAGTAAAATATAGTGTTTATTTCTAGTAATCTAAAATATTTGAGCAGCTATAATTTTCATTTAGTTCTTGCATGTCTGTATTTTTGTAAAAAAATATTTAGTTAAGGATTACATGTGTGTTACTGTATAAAGTTGCAATTTTATTCCAAAAAGATCTTACACAGCAGCAGCCCTTTTGTTAAATTTTATGCACCATAGAAACTGTTGCTGTCAGTATTTTAATATCAGTTAGACTGAATGAGACTTAGAAAACCCCAAACATGTCCTTCTAAGCAGATGGTTGTCATGGACTGCACACAACCATCAAGAGTTACAATGCAAG
This sequence comes from Polioptila caerulea, assembly GCA_013397295.1. Classification (NCBI taxonomy): domain Eukaryota; kingdom Metazoa; phylum Chordata; class Aves; order Passeriformes; family Certhiidae; genus Polioptila; species Polioptila caerulea. The sequence goes on from VYXF01003285.1 coordinate 41,943, forward strand.
TTTGTGCAACTTGATACCCTATAAACAACTCCTGGGAATAAATGCCGATTGAAATAAGCCTTGGATAACACTTCAGCAAAATAATTCATTTTTATTATTTTCATCATTCTCAATATGTTTTTTAACATTTCTAGATACATGACAAATGGCCTGCCAAAGACTGTGTTCCCATCTTTTCACCAAGAGTAAAAAACAACGTTCTCCCCACAGCAGGATTGCTGCAAGTATTCCTTCAGGCCTGACAATAGAAATTGTAAGTTTGAAAATAAAATTATAAAGAAGTGCAAGAAACAAAGTGGCTTTCTGAAATTTAACATAAGGCATTGTCACTTCGCTTCACGGCTCATTTTCTGAATTGTAGGAGTAATTGCAGAAACAGCTCTGTGAAGGTAACAGAGGTCAAATACATGGCCATGGAGACAGTCTGTGTCTTCCAAATAGATGCATTAACTTTCAGGGAATTTAAGTAATTGTTTCCATCATAAGGAGACAAGAGAATTTAGGTGAAAAGCCATGTAGTAGTAACACATTTTTTAGGAGCCTTTGTTCAAATATTTAACTATATAAAACGTTGATTTGACTACAAAATATTCTATCATTTTCTCAACTACTACCAGTTATATGCATTCCAGGAGTCTTCTGGATTGACAACAGCTTGCTGTGCTACTTTTTCAAGAAATGTGGGATTTTTTTGTAGCTGTAGCCAGAAGGCCTCATCAATAACCTCCCCTTGACTGGGGCCTGTAAGGACACTAGCCACCCTTTGTTGCCCTGGTCTCTAATTCTTACCCATAACCTTTTTAGCTGCTCAGGGCTGTTCTTCAGAAACAACTCTTCACAATCTCTCCCACTTTTGATGTAGAGAGTAACTCCTCCACCCTTTCTTCCTCTCTTGTCCCTTTGGAACAGCCTTTAGCTGTTAACATCCACATTCCAGTTATGGGAATCTTGCCACTAATTCTTGGTAATGGCAACCAGGTCATAGCTATTCAAGCTTCCACTTCCTCCTGTTTGTTGCCCATGTTGAATGAAAGAAGTTAAGTGCTTCTTTTAAGGCTTTCCTCAACCTTCTCTGCCTTCCTGTTTGTTTCTTAAACTCATTCATGATGTGAGCATGGAATGGATCTGTGTAATGTCAAATGATACAAGACAGAACTTCTCATGCTCAGTAGACCCCAGAGTGCTGGAATGATTGAATAAAGTGCTTAAACAGAATTAATGCAAGAGCCAGTACTGTTTAGACAAGTAGAGCTCAGAAATGTATCCACTACATTTTTGTTTTGCACAGTTGTGTTCTCTTCACCTAATGCAGTCCCTCTGTTCCAGTACTTGTGCTCATCTTGTGCAGACTCACAATAAACTAAAGTAGAAAAATTACAGAGAAACAAGTGGAAAAATGTATACTGCAGAAAGACAAAAATGTTAGGAAAATCAGAACAAATTCTCTTTGTTTATGTGCCTTTGTTTTGGTTTTAAATATTTTATGCCTGGTAAAAACAATAATCTAAACATGAAGGATATCTCTATTTGCCTTATGGAATATTTCCAAAAAGTAATTGTTTTTGTCTGGTTGTTTTTTGTATGGCATAGTTTACTTGACTGCCTTGAGCTATTTTTAATAGATGGATAATCTTGTGAATACTAGCTCCAATGAGTATTAACATTTTCATTTGTATTGATTCTCTCCTATTTTACTGAAGGCATCTAGTTTATAACAAGGATGATGAAAATATTGCTCAATCATAAGTTACTGTGAAATAAAACACCACTTCTCTTCATAGTGTCTGGAATAAACCTGCTCTCCATAAATCTTGGATCTATTGAAAAAAGGTAGGGACACTGAGCACCTTGTAGAACCAGGATTTCAGCATGTGCTCTTGTTCAGAAATGGCCTTTATAATTCTGCTGTTGTCATTGCTGCAAGGCATTCAACATGTAACATATAAGAATTCTGGATCTCAGGCAGACGTTACACAGACAAAGTGCATCTACAGTTTTCTGCCCTATTTCCTCTCACATTCTATCATAAATCATAAATAGAAATAAACCAATGTTCATCAGTCCCTGTTTCCTCTGAAGCTAAAAGTATTAATCCCTTCTGTGTGGAGCTGTGTGCAGAAGGTACAGAAAAGGGTAAGGAATGGAATAGATGACACCAAAGAATTTGTGAATGTCCTGGCTCTGGCAGTAGCCAGGAGTGGCATGGCCAGGACCCAGAGTTTTCTCTATATCATCTCATGCCATTTCTGTGTTCGGGGAAAGGGAGTCGCTTGCAGGTGAGGTAGCCTGGCAGGGTCAGGTATTGTTGGGGGTTCCACGTGGTTTAGTGGTGAGCGCTTGCATGTGAATCATTCACACTTCTGTTCTTTATATTGGTACTGTTACTGTTCACTTTCTCATCTAAATGGTGTTTCCAGTAAATTATTCTTATAACAGCCTGTGATACCTTTAGTCCTTCCAGCTATCCTCTCCAGCTCACCACCAGAGGGGAGGGAACAAGGAATGAGCAAACAGTGCGCTGTTTGGGGTGTTCTAGTGGGAGCACTAAATGGGAAGTACCATTCCTAAACCATGACAGTGGACCATGTGCATAGAATACAGATTAGCAAAACGGACCGTTTTCTCATGTGCAATGCACAGTCTACCAACTGATTTCCCTGCACTGTCAATATAACTACAATATTTATTGTGCAGTTCTGTTCAAAAGTCTGTCATTTAAACACCTACAAGTAGGCAAGCTGCTAGGAAATGAGACTATCAGAGTTGGAGCTAACTTTATGAAGTGAGTAGAGTGCACACAGCATATGATTTAAATAAATTTACCCGTATGGATGCAGAAAATTGATGTTATATTTCCTGGATTTTTTTTTTTTTTAATAATCATTTAAAGTATCCATGTAGCTAAAGAAGAGCATAATTTATGTAGGATTTTAAAACACCAGGTCATGAAGTTTTTTCATGAAGAGAATTTCTTTATATAATTACTGTGCAAAGCCTTTCATTTTTCTGTGGTTCCCAAGCCTTCAGAATAAAAGGCACTGCCATGTGTGTCTGCGTATTTGTTGAAAGAACTTCACAGGGACTACTAAAATGCCATAACTAGATATAAATAGCTTAGGTATAGTAAAATAAACAGATAAATGCTTTGGTTCCTCTACGATCAGGATCTCTAAATTCTGCTCTCAGTAACTAAAAGGTGAAGTGAACAATGACCTGAGTTTGGTGACCCACAAGTAGATTCAGATGAATACAAATGATCTAAAGTTCCAATGTTTTTTAGACCTTTTTAAGGATCTTGCAAATTTTTTGCCTTTCATAGCTGAGATGAAAATCCAAATATATAATATTCCCAGTGGCATTTCATTATTTTCCCTAACTTTCTTGAAAGATCATTCGTATACAAAGTAGAGAAGACTAAAGGGTTTGCATCTAAGCAAAAAGACGTTCCTGAGAATGGGTCTTAGATGTAAAACATTCAGTCTAAGAAGTTTCTGGAGGTGAAAAAAGGAAGGAAAAGCAATTGCAATACCTCACATTACCACATTTTCCTATTTCCATTTAGTAGTGAAGATTTGTCAAGCCATTTATCTTTGCAGATGGACAGATCATTCCTGCATCATCCTGCTCATGATATGCTTTCACATGTGCATATTTCTGCTTTCTCATGTGCATATTCTGCTTTCTTTCCATGGTATTTCATATATTTCTTTTTTGATCTGTGTTGCCCTAATTGCAGCATCCTCCAAAATGCTTGCAAAGGTAAAAAAATAGAGATACTCTAGCAAAATATAGGTATTTATTACTGGAAAGGCAAATGGCATTTGGAAGCATCAGCAATGTTGGGGTTTGTATCAATATGTGTGTATGCAAATTACATATGCACATTATATATGCATAGAGATCCACCAAGTTAATTAGTTCTGTGTTTTCAGCTTTGACACTTGCTTCTGCAGCCTATTGTCTTTCTAGATAACTTCTTTGCAAATTCTTTAAGACCATGAAGCAAGAACAGTTTTACACTTCAATACCATTCAGAACACAACACTGATTCTGATATTGGTATTTCAATGCTATTGGCATGACCAGTGTGTACAAACATCAAATAATGTCCTGAATATAAGCATTTCATAGGCATACTGAATGAAATAAACATAAAGCCCTGTACAAAGATCCACAGGTCTGAGCACAGTAGAGTACTAAAACTAAATTTTTATTAAGTCCTGCCAAACCGGCAGAAATAATTTTTTTTCTTATTGTTCAACTTAGTACTAATTTATTTTCAGTTTCTTAGAATATGCATTAGTTCTCCAGGATCCTTTACATTATCTTATTTGCCACCAGTCTCAGAGGCTATGATGTGTTTTAGGTATAATACCTACAAATGAGGTTCTGCAATGAACCAGATCTTAGTGCAAATGTGCCTTAGAAAACTTTTCTCCTATAATCTCAGCTAATGATAGCTCCAGCAGATTGAAGACACATCTTAGGTGATGGTTTTACCAACAGCCTGATGGATTAAGAGATTTTTTTCAGGCAGATACCACTGGAGGCTGTGAGAAGTCCTCTTGAGTTTTCAGCTCCCACAGTGATGAGAGCTGTTGTCACTTTCCTTCATGGTTCTTCCATACCACAGTACAACCAGAGAAAAATCCCTCACAAGCACAGAATACACTTTTTCAATGTTTTACTTTGTGAAAAGGTATATTAGCTTTATTTTTCTGAAAAACACCCTTCTCTTATCTGATTCAAGACCTTTTTTATACAAACAAGACTACTTTCTACATTAATATTTCTCAGAAAACTCATGGAGGCATTTCATTTTGTCTTTAAGAGAGACAACTCTTAATAGGCTTCAACAGAGTCTAATTGGTAAAAGTAGCACTGACAAAATGTAGTCATAGACTGATTGCATTAGTACACTTCTAGATAATTTCTACATGTCATAATACTAATGGTTGGCTAGGCAAGAATCTGATATCCTTGGAGAATGGCTATAAATATATATGAAAAAAAAATATAAATTGAGAATATAGAGAGACACTTAATGTCCACTAGTGAAAACTATCATAGATGGATACATACTAATCTTTATCCTTCATTTAAATTAGGAGGAATCTAATTAATTGTTATTTCATATCCTTAATTACTGAAAATCTGTTTTATGAACAGTGAAAATGATGGAGTAGACTCATTCAATTGACATTTACACTAAAAATGGCACATTGTCTTGTCTCTGATGAGTATAATACTTCAGCATGCTGGTTCTTATACTGAAAAAGTACATATTGATGATCCTACTGTAGATTTGGAGATCAATATCTTCCAATCACTGACCAGTTAAAGCTTCTTGGTACTGCAGTGAATGAGATAAGGAAGAGGAGAGTGTCTGCTGTTCTAAATGCTATATTAACAATCTGCAATACAGATTATCTGCAATATAGAATACATGTATCAAAGGCTGCCTGACAACAGAATATTGAAGGTTTTTTCCTCTTGTGCCATAAAGTCTAAACTGGGAAGAAGGATCAGAAGAGGCAGCTTGCTTGTTCTCTCACTTGCAGAATAATTTTTGAGCTTTTTATTTATCAAAGAGGTTTCAAGTCAATACACATATTAAAAAAAACCCAAAACACAACCAAGTAATTTTAATATATATTTTCATTGATCCTATGTGTTAGGTAAGAAGGTCTTTTTGCAAACACTAATTTAGCTTTTACTCTTAGATGCCAGTATATAAGTTTAATCACTTCATAGATTAAATTAAGTCTTAGATCATGACGTGATCTACAATCTGTGTAGCATCATGGCATGAACTAGGTCTTTTTGCTACAGACAAATATTAGGATTTGCTTCGGAAAATTCTTTATGTAATGTTCAGCTAGAAGGCAGTGTTAAAAACAATTCTGTTTTGACACCTTGTTCCAATAGGGTTGAAAAAAAAACATCAACTATGAGGCAGTACAACTAAATATAAGTAGGATAAGCTCTGTGCATGTTTTAAAGTCACAATGGACAAAGTTCACTCCTGATTTTCAATCTGCTTCACATTCCTTGTGTTCTCATACTAATTTAATGAGTGACCAGGGTGTATAAACAGTGAATAATGGAGCCCTTTAAAACTACTCTCCCCAGCTGAACGTTGATGACAGAAGAGGAAACAGGAGGCTTACACTGAAGATGAACCAGGATTCAGTGTTCTTCAACAAATTTATGCCAGGGATAAATAACTTGACTGCTGTAATTAAAAAACATAAATATCAAAATGTAAAAATGTCAGTGAAAAATTTTGTGTATGCACAGAGGATGGAAAATTATTATTTATGTGGTTAGTAAATTAATCACAGATACTACATAACCTGTATAAGTTCATCTCTGATGTTTACCAAAAAAGTAGAAATGCAAATATCTATAGAGAGAACATGGAGAGAAAAAGAGATGAATATATATATGAATATGGAATATCTGTACAAAATGATCCTACACACTGAAGAATCTCTAAAATTTCCTTCCTTCACTGTAAAAAGTGTTGCCAAACTGTGAGTTGACTGTCCAAGGAAGTGTTGGAGTCACCACCCCTAAAGGTATACAGGAAAAACTCTATGTGGTTTGTGCTATAGTCTAGTTCACAAGGTGGTGATCTGCCAGGGTTCAGGCACAGTGATCTTGAAGGTCTACTCCAATCTAAATGTTTCTGTCATTCTTTGTTTACATTTAGCAGGAAACAAGGAGATCATAATTTGTAATCACATTAGAATTTGAAAGTTCTTTTCTTGAAAAGATTCTTCTCTATATGAAGTAGTAAAATTTTGACTGACCGAGAGAAGAAAAATCTTTCCCTGTAATAAAAAAATAATTCAGAGACTGATTCCATAATTTGAAATTAATTGCAAGAACATAGAATTGATTCCAGAGCATTTCAGTTTATTAGGGAACACATCAGGCCTCCAGTTCAATGCTCTGCTCGTTGATCTGGTTGCTGTGTTTTATCCCGTGGGAAGTGGAAACTCTCCAAGGAGGGATTGGGCCAACTGACCCACCATTATCACTGGGGGAAATCTTCTCTTTGTTTTCAGCCCCTCTGTCACTGCCCAGCTTTGTGCTGAAAAGAACACAGGACCTTCTCCCCAGTCCATTTAACAA
>VYXF01003285.1:62368-131125 GCA_013397295.1 Polioptila caerulea
AGCTTTCTTGGAGTCTAAGTTTCTATGCTTTCCAGGGATAATGAGAAAAGTGAGTAAAACTTGAATACAAATATTCCAAAATTTTTTTCTACACTATGTGTATCAAGATTTAAAAACATCTAGTTAAATATATATATATACAGATTATATTGATCACATATTGAATATATTATATATATTATATTGAACTCTGAAACTTCATTCCTCAATAATTTTTATCCTAATGAAAAACTTTCATCAGTAAGTACATTTATGAATAAAATATTCTTATATAACACAGCCAACTTCCATTGTAAGGTTTCCCATGAAGAAAACCTATATTTTTGTATGAAAAAAAAATATCAGAAGCATGAAACACAGACAGACTTTGCAAATAGATCAGTTTCTCAGGGCCTTATTATAGTCCTAGATACTATCTGAAAATAGATCAACAGCAGAAATAGCAGATGATTTAGTTTGGACAATGTAATATATATGTGTGATTGTCTGAGAAGTATTGTCTGGGACTCAAGTGATATTTTAAAAGTTCACTTATATGATGTAGAAGATTTGTGAGCACAATGCACTTACTTGAGGTATTTTACACCCAAGGCTGTCAAGGAGCTCTTTGTTTTGAACTTTTGTCTAAATATACTTCTCAATCTTCCCAGCTCATTTTCAGTGCCTACAAAAATAAACTTACCAATGCATTTTAAATACACAAATATAATAAACTAAAAAAAAAAAGAACAAAAAAACACAACAATATTGAATCTACTGTTTAATAACGTGAAAAATTACAGTAGATAACATGAACAAGTACCAAAACAAACATGGAAACTGACCCATTTGTTGCTGACTTCTGCTGTGAGATTACCATCTTACTGACCTTTTTGACTCTATTTTGTCTCGATGTCCCTACATACATGTTTACCACTACTAAAGAATTTTCTTATTCATCCTCTGTCTTGGCTTGGTCGAGTGATTCTGATTTAGCTCAAAGCATTTCATTTGGGTCCAATGAGTGTTCTACAGAGTTAGATGAAAGGACAAAGAGGTGATCAACAAAATAATAAAAATGAGGTTGGTAATTTTGAGCAGTTGAGAACTATGACATCTGAATCCAGATCTTACTCAGTAAAGGCTTGTTTGGAGACAATAATATTTAGAGATGCAACATTTGCTTAATGTCCTCAACAGGCCTTCCTAAAGTAGGTTCCTTTTGTTTCCACAAAAATAAACAGACAAGAGATTTTTTTAGGACTGCTTGTCACAAAGACTCCATCCTGCAAAAATGAAGTTCAGAATTTAATTGATGTTACTGCCTTTCAGGGATTGCAAGATTAGAATTTTAGCCACAGTGAGGTTAACCTTTTCATAAAATTCTGATTTAACACTGCAGTGAAATCTTGATGGTTAACAAGATCATAAACCTTCAAAGTCTAAGAATTTTTCTGCAGCTTATAGCTTTGTCAGCATTCCACCCAGGAGTACAATTCTTCTATCTCAAGATTTATGTGACTGAGAGAAGATTCATAAGATAGTACAAAATGCTGCACAAAACCCACTCCTTTTTTTTTATTTCTTTTTTTTAAATACTTTTTATCTGCATACAGTTGAAAAAACACGCAAAACCAAAGAAATAAAAAATCACCCAAAACATAAATTTAGAATCTTTAATGTTCGTCATAGAGTTTTTTAAGTTCTCAGTGAAAAAAATAACATTCAAATAATAAAATACATGCTTGTAACAAATTTTAATTATACATTACATGTTTGGGGGATTTTTGGATAAACTTACTTCTGAACACTAAGTAAAAATATTATACATAGCACTCCAGGCATGGATATATAACTTTCTACATACCAATACATTTTTTGTATGTGTGAATATCATATCTAGAAATATTGGAAACTGTTTACAAACATCTTACAGGGCATCAAGTGCAACTTGTGATATAAGTTCCTTAGCACTGGACATCTAGAAGGTAGAAAATTAGGTACATGAACAATTATGGCTTTATTAGTCCTAACTCCAGATTTTATTTTTTTTTAATTCTTAAATAAGATATGCTGTAAAACTGATCTGGTTCATTTTCTAATTAGAGGAATTAACAAAATCAACATAATCATGCTCAACCTTGTTAGATTAGTTTTTAGCTACTATACATCTCTCTCTCATTAATGCTAATCTGGTACCTGGAAGTGGAAGAGTTTACAAAAATTTAAAATGTCACCATGACATTATATCTATCTCACTGCTTGGTGATGGTGTTGCTTTGAGCCTAATGAATTTTGAATCTTGAAAATATCATTATAAAAAGAGTTTCTCAATAATATCCCAGACCTGATACCTCACATGCAAAGTACTGAAAACCACAAAAGTTATAAATGTGTTGGAAATTCACATTTAACTGATAGACTTTTTGCAAATAACATTTCCATGAAGGCCAGCTGAATCACCAAAGCACAATCACTGTAATTCTGAGATGTCTGCTTGGCTCAGCAGTTTTATTACGCAGATCAATTTTGCATTACCTCCTTCTGGCTGTGAGTGCTCATAGAGGGAGGTCATAAAACATTTATAGGCCTAAGAATGTAAATTGCAGGAAAGAGTGAATCCTCAATCTGTGGACAGACATTTGAAAGAGTTTTTTCTGAGAAGTCTGTGGTAATTATTTGCCCCATTCCACACTGTATAAAATTTTCATTTTAATTTTCTTTACAGAGTTTCTCTTTGATTAGTATTTGGGATTCTAAAATTTAACTGTAAATTATAATTTACTGTAAATTATATACAGTGAAAATAATATGCAATAATTTGCTTAATAATAATGTCCCATGTAACAAAAAAGATGGGAAAAATGACAATGTTTCAGTTCTTCTCTAAGTGGTAAAGCCAACAGACAATTAAAAAAAAAAAAAAAAAGAAATATTAGACTTACAAAAGAGTGTATAGTAGAACTCTGCAAAAGAAGGGCTGGTGTATTTCAGATTAAATAGGAATAAAAAATTGTTTATTTAGTTTTATTTCATATTACAAAGTTCATATTGAGTGCTAAAAAGGTCCAACTTCTCCCTCAACATTTTCTCATTAAAATAAGAAAATCTTTTTAGTTAAACATGCTATAGTCATTGATCTCCTAATTAAGAAGTCCATTTGAGGCCTTTGACCTCACAGCGCGAAGACTCAATCCTTTCTGAAAGTCTGCAGTGTAAAAATAGAATAAAGATTTCAAGTCCTGAAACATACAGTAACTCACTAATAAGAAACCCCCACTATTCTCAGACTACTTTGTGTATGGACATCTTATGTGAATTTTGGAATGGTTTACTGATATAATAAAAGGGATAAGCTTGGTTGGATAGGGAGGATCATTCCTCCTGGCAATCATTAATAATGGGTGTGACCTTTGTCACAAACCAATGTTAAAACTATTCTATTAAGAAATGAGAGCCAAGGAGAAAATAAACCATGAAATAATTATACAAATCCTGTGTCTAACCATAATGACCCAGTTATATTGCAGGTACTGTCCACAACACGTAATTCTGTTGGGAAGAAACGATGAAATAAGGAAGGTAAAAAAGTCAATAGTGCTGACAAATTAAAACAGGAGAACATCAAGTGCAATACATGTCTTTATGCATGGCAAAGGACTGATATATATATACATGAGAAAACTGAGCAGTCTGTCCTACTGAACCCATGTTTCAACCTCCTCTCCCACAAATGTTAAAAAGCTAAGCTATNGCATGGGAAGGTTTTTTAGAAGGCTTTGGTGCTAAAGACTCACACAGAAGTTTAACTGAGAAGGAACATTTGGGGATGTTTTTGTGCAACTCATACACCTTTTTTCATGAACCCAGTTGCAACTAAATTTCCTTCTTCAGTACCTAAGCTGTTCCTTTCAATCTATCTCATGCAAAACAAACAGCACGTTCCTATAATCAAGTGCACACAATCCAAGAGAAAAAAAATGAGCAATTTGGTGAATTCAGTTAGAGTGACATTTATTAAGCTCTGAAAGTCTCATCTGGGTGTCAGTGAATATCATATGCTGATTTTATAATATTTACTTCTTATATACTTCATAGGTTGAAATGACATTTATGTGTCTTGCCTTTCTATGACACAGAAAATTGAAATCTAATATCTGAAACATCTTGGGTTTTTTTCCTACAACTTACCAATAAAATTCAGGACCTTTAACCACATCTTGAGTTTTGCCTTAGAAATTACAAATGAAACCTTGAATATCAATGCAGAGTAAGTCCTGGAAGTACACGCAAACACATAAATGTAGGAAACAGAACAAACAGTTTCTTTCCTTGCCAATACCAGGGATTTTTGTTTTCTTTCAAATTTGGAAGTCATTAACTCTTATCTGCATAACAGGGATAAAAGCTACTTGACAGGGTGCTCAGTAACAGATTCCATTCTTTGATCCCTGGTGATGCAAATAACAGTTACACACTTTTATTCCTCTGTCAAATCCAGCCTTTTTCAGGAGTTAGCATCTCCGGCTCAGCTCCTTACCTTTCATCCCAATCTACTTCTCACTTTTGTTCAGTGCTACATTGTACTTACAGTCTTTTCTTGCTACCAAACTTTTCATTTCAGTACATGTTCTTGCTAAGCTCATTCCAAGGACTCATCAGTTATTTGCCTTTCTGGATTCTGTTATTTCCTATGGTAGCAAAACAAACATAACATCAAAAGCAAAAGTTTTCCTCAACCCTTTTCAGCCCAAAGATGAAATATTTACAGAACAACCCATCTTTCACATCACAAAATTAAATGCTACATTCTAAAATTAAAATCTCCATGAATCACATGAAAACTGTGGGTTTGGTATTTCATTTTTGGTTTTTTTGGGTTTTTTTTGGTTGGTTGGTTGGTTGGTTGGTTGGTTGGTTGGTTGGTTGGTTGGTTGGTTGGTTGGTCTGAGAGAAACATATCATCTAAACTAAATATCCACAAAATTACACAAAGCTTAAAAAGGATAGTTTGAAAGTTAAGTCTGCTATTTGATGCAATGTGTTTATCTGAACCTCCTTAACAATATGGGTTATATATGACAGATCATAATTTTCATCAAGAACAGAGATGCACTCAATAAGAGTCTATGAGTTGACTTTTAGAACTTTTTGAAGTTAAAATATTTTTTACTGATTTTTTTTTCCTGATGAGGTCAGAAAGGTAAGGGTGAGGAAATAATACAATATTTTGAGGAAAAATTCTGGAGCAAATAAATGAGTGCAGTTTTCACACTTCTACATTCTGATCCTGAACACCAGTTTCTACATCAAAAAAATGTATATATTCCTTTAGCATTAGTAATGGTACTATCTGCAAATCCTGATTTTTATCCATCACAGCACATCATTCAGATTCTGTACAACTGATTATCTCTTAAGGCTGTATTAATGTCAAACATTCAATATTATAATTCATTTTTACAACCAATATGAAAGGATTCTTCCACACTCAAGTGCATCCCCCACTTCTTTTCACTAAGAAGTGTAGGTGAGGGTTTTTGATCCCTCCAGATTATTTCCACACTTTATAAAAAATTAGACCCTGGAAGTGAGGCAATGTCTGCTTATAACTAACTCAACAAGATCATCATATTTCAGTGCTTTGAGATGAATCATGAAGTGCCTGTAACTGTGAGAATCAGGGCAGAATATCTCAGAAAAGCTGTACAAAGTCCAGAGGTGTGACAAATTTCATTCCAGACAGTTTTCCTCCAAGAAAATAATGAAATAAAATTAATAACACTATTTTTAGGATTACTTTGGTCAAGGCAAGCCTTATGCTTCTATTTCTTCATTCTTGATGCCAGTTATGATATTCCAAGGATGGAGGTGGAGTGTTATATATTTGTAGCCTTTGTATCAGGGAGCATTTTACATGGGACTAAGGTAGGAAAAAAAAATGCACAGCTCTAGGAACAGAAGATAATTTTCTTAAGTTTTGATTTCTGAGATGAACTTTCTGAGAACCTTGCCAACTTCACAAGTATTGTCTGTTTATTGATCTTGCTTATACAGGTGGCACTTCTGCAATTCACACAAGGAAGATGTGTCATGTTACCATGGAATTTCTTATTATAACATATAAATAACATTTGGCTCTGAATTACAAGTGGATGCCACTTTGGTAATTCAGTAGGGGAAGAAAGGTGGAAAGGATGAGTGATGACTCATGAAGCTACTGTTTCGATAATTGGAACAAGCTGATAGGAGGCATATTTTGATATGGGAGGAGGTATAAAGACGTGGTAAAGGAACAGAAGTATCTTCCCACAGAATTCAATTTTTTATCTTTGCTAAACAAAACTGAAATAACCCAGTCTTTCTCTCTTTAGAAATTAACAGAGAATCTCAAGTCAAATATGATGGTTTCTGGGGAGAAGGAAAAGACATTGAAGAAGTATTTTATAAACAGTAGCAATGAATTGGTAAATTCAGGTTGAAACCTGAATGAGTTTTCATTGTCATTACTTACACTGTATTTTAACTTACTCATAGTTACTGCAGAATGAAAATATAATTCCATAGGATTTTTATGAACACCATATTATATTTGTCTCCTCCTTTGATTTATGTTTTAATTTTAATATTTATTAAAAATTCTTATCTGAGTTTATCTCTGTTTTGCCTTGTAGGTTCATGTTTGTAATATAGAAGGATTTCTGTTAGTTCTCATCCTTTCTTTTTTTCAACCAAAATGCATTATAATAATGCAGTATCAAACGCCTGCAAATAGAACTAAATGGAAGAGCAGTTTTTTTTTTCTTTAACTATCCACAAATATATGTGTTTTCTGCCTTCCATTTAGTCTGATATTTCCTTATTTTTTATTATGCTATTTTTTGTGTGTTAATCTTTCCTAATGACTCCTGCATGCATTTTTTTTATTCTCTGACTGTGTCTTATTCAGTGTTTTGTGACATAAAATGTTAGCTTATAGAAGCAAATACCATGAGATACCACAGAGACAACAACAACTAAAGTTACTTTGTAAACAGATAATAAGAAAACTCCAAACTCTAATTGGTGTTTCATTTAAATATATTCCCTGGAAGGTAAACAAGATAATTGTAAATTCTCCTCTTGAAGGCTCTTTCATATCTTTCCATTTCCAAATTTCTTATTTACTTTTTTGATCCAGGGAATACATGAAGTGAATTGCAAAATCATATGTTCTGTGGACTTTTCTAGCATGGCTTCCCTATTTCTAAGTAAAATAATAGTATCTTTAGCATTGTATAAACAGGATATTTATACACACAGGCTATACTAATTTTCTTTCTGAGGCAATGACACTGATAATAGGGGTGTTCTCATATCTATGTCATAACTGTTAGGGTGAAAGGACAGCCATATGTCTTCCAAGTAATTCTGACTCTGTAGCCTGTATCTACTTTTTTCCTGCACTTCAAGAAGGATGGGAGGAATTAGCTTCCCTAGTCTTTCACTGCAGTTTCATCCAGAAACACTACTGAATTGGCAATGGTTATACAATTCTTGAGTTATCCGTTTTGTGAAAGATGCATACTGCACTACAGCCAACAAGCATGAAGTTATGAGTGTAAAGTAGAAAAGAAATTAATCCTCTGAAATTCAAGTTATGCAGGCATGGAAACTTTAAACATGAAAGGCAAGGTGACCAGGAATCCAGTCCTTAATGATTATAACTAGTGACTACAATGGTGCTTTAGTGAAGAGAAATGGTCAAATGTCTATTTAGCGTATAAAGAGATAAACCCACTAACTGTATAGAAATTATTTTCTCACTTATACTTGTATAAACTGCTCAGTATTCCTTGTAAACACTCCACTTTTTCATAAGTAATGGATTCCATTCTGCCTTCCTCACATTTCTTAGCAGGTCTTGTAGTAGTCCAAGCAAAGAAAAACTCAATGCGCATCTGACACTGCACACCTGGGGTGATGTTACTTGGGATTCATTAAATATTATACTGGAGCAGATCTTCTTACCCTTTAAAAAGGTTATATACATCTGATGACAGCTTCTGAATCTTGTTCTGTAACACACCATGAAATAAAATGAGCCAATTTCTTTCACCTTTCCAACTTTATTTCTAGGAACCTGAGTTGCAGTAATAGTATCTCCTATCATTTGTATGATTTAGCATAATTGAACATGAAATAGTTTATGCCTCTTAAGACAATTTTATGCCAATTATCAAATAGCTTTACATTGTGCTATACTAAAATATATTAAAAAGTTATTAATGAACACATAAAAATCAGAGAAAAGTTAGCAATGCAAGTGAACCAAGTGTGTTTCTTATACATGAAAAATCTCATGTCATCTATTTAAGTGGATGAAGCATTTTACTAGATAAACTGGAGAATGATACCAGGATACATGTAAGTTTGTGAGACTAGTCTGTACATATTTCTCTATGTAAAATTTTGGGTTAATTTAGTAATTTTGTTTTTGTTTGAAGACTTCTTGTTTTAGCTTGCAATTACATTTTTTCTACTTTTTCTTCTTTTTTCTTCTTTCTTTTGTTGGCTTTTGTATTTTTTATGAATTTGAAGGTTAACATATTTTAATCTGGTTTGGAACTGAAAATATGTTATCTTAGTTGTTATTGTTTATGGTGAGAAAGTCTTTTTTTAAAGTCACGCAAAATTGTTTCACTCACATGAAATGTGATGACAAAGTGTCGACACCTGTGTGTTTGTGCATGGTGTCGTTACTATCCAGTCTCCCTCCCTAGCTAATAAAATTCAGTCTTACTCAAAGTCAGTCTGCATCAGAAAAAGTTGAGAAAGAGTTTAATATTAAAATGACAATTTTTTCAGTAAGAGTACTAAATTTTGAGCAGGGACTAGAAGTTGTAGCTCTACTCTGAAAGGTTATTTTTTTCAGGAAGGGAAAATTGACATTTCTTTCTAAATTGGCTAATGCAAAAAAAACTTTCTTTCTCTTTTGGTACATGTGGTAACTTCAGACACAGACTTAGAACGAGGAAAGCTGTCACTTTTACTTTCAGTGTATCTTATTAGACATAGGCAGATTGAAAGAAGGAGAAGAGCTTAATTTGAATAAAAGTGAAGAAAGAAGGCTGCTCTGGAAAGACTAAAAAAATTACTGGGAACCTAGGAACTCCGGGGAGAAAGGCAGTCAGGAGGAATTGATAACACAGGACAATAGTGGAAAAATAGGCCTGAGTTGATGAGGTTAGCAGGAAAGGAAAGAGGGAGGAAGAGATGTCACCAAGCTGTCTGTAGAGGTTTTGGTACAGACTGACTCTGGCTAGTACCCTTTCCCTTACATAATTCCTTACAGAAGAAATAAAAATGCAGAGGAAGCAGACTGAAATAAGATATATCAGTTCTTCAACCTAATTCTGCCCAAAAAATGAGATTTAGGCAGAAGAAATTGTATCTGGGCTTCTACAAACTTGTGATTCCAAGCAAATTACTACATCTCTACTGTAGAGATGGATTTGAGACTAATCGGGAATAATGGAGAAACAATTGCAAAATCCAAATAAAAATACCCCTCTCTCTTCCACTCTATGCCACAAGTGACCTGTTAAGATTTGTTTTATTGGTGGCATCTCCTAACTTGTGCTACCTAGAATTTAACAGCTCTGTAAAGAGATGAGTCAAAGAAGCAACAAACAATAACTCCATATCTGTAAATTTGTTAGTAAAGGAATCAGCAAAGGGGAACATATTTAAAAGATTAAGGGGGAGACAGATACTCTATCCAGAAATAATAAAAAGTCATCCACTTACAGGTTGTCAGTACATGTTGCAGTGAGACATTGGGCTTTCTCCATGTCACTGACTTCGACCTCAACTAGTTGCTGAATTCAAAGGTGAAAATGTCAGCAGATTTAGTGTAGGATCACCTGGGCAGCAGCAGTGGAAAGGGTAGAAGAAATATTTAAAAACTCAATCTGTCCCATCAAAGTTTTTTAATAAACCTCTCATTTACAATACCTATGTTTACTTTCTCCAGATTTATAGAATCACACACTCATAAAAACACTAAGGCTGGAAAAATTGTGTGCAACCATCACCCAGCACCTCCATGGTCACTACATCACGTCCCCAAATGCCACATCAACATTCCTTTTGAACACTTCCAAGGATGTGATTTCACGACTTACCAGAACAACCTACTGCAATGCCTGACCACTCTTTCAGTGCAAAATGATTTCCAATATCCAATCTACATCTTTCCTAGTGCAACTTGAAGGCATTTTCCCTTGTTCTGTCTCCTTGCAGGTAGTTGTAGGGAACAATGTGGTCTCCCCTGAGACTTTTTTCCAGGCTAAACAACCCCAGCTTCCCTAACTGGTCCTCAACACAATTGTGCTCCAGACCCTTCACCAGATCTGTTGCCCTTCTTGACACATTCAAGCCGCGCAGTTTCCTTGCAATGGGGGTGCAGAACTGAGCACAGAAATTGAGATGTAACCTCACCAAGACTGACCTTGCAATTTCTGATAGAGGACAGGATACCACTGATGTTCTTTGCCACCTGGTAGCCAGCATACCTAAAGACAAGGAATGTGATTTTTTCTTCATTTTCATCTTCTGAAATATTTGATACCATCGTGTGATATGGTATTGTGGAGAAAAAACAAAACAAAACAAAACAAAAAAGCTCTGAAGGTGGTTCATATCCTAAAGTCATATCAAAGTATAATCCACTCTCCAGAAATACAATATGTCCCTAGAAAACATATTTTAAAGTGCAAAATGTACAATCCTACTTTTAATCTTAACTGACCCTTCAGATTTCAGTATTCTGTTTGAAATAAAATCTTACTTTTGCCTATTTTATGTTTTTCTTGCAAGCTTTTAATTTCTTTCCTTTCTTCTTTCTAGTGTCAAAGAGTTTCCCCTGAGCACAGTAGCAATCTGTGTTACTAGCGTATGCCATACAAGTACCAAAAATTTGATAGTTTTTAAATTTTTTTGGTCCAAGTCTGGTACTTTTTTCTGTAGTCTTGTCTGACAAAATTTTAAAAAAAAACATAATCAATATAGTTACATTCAAGAATCTGGAACTTCAGCAGGTATGGATGTTTGCTTCAATATTTCTGTTCTGTCATCTCATTTTTTTTCTAAAATGGAAAGTCTTCACCTCTGTCTTTCATTTTTCTTCATTTATCAGCTTTCTATATTAATGTTGTACTCTAGTGTACACATGATTTTCCTTGAACAAGGTGACCCAAACCTGTTCTCAGAAGTTACAGTTACATTGCACAGCACCAGAGATGCCTTACAGTGTTTGCTACGGGCCAACAGTTTGCAGCTCTGAAAACTTGAACCAGGCTGCTGTTGGCAAGTGTATTTCAGTTTTTCCATGTTTCTTTCCACGAAATGCAGATACCATTAATTCTCATCTCTAAGTCATTTAATAAATAAATAGGTAATTATTAATTCTAGAGGCTGGACCTGTGTATCCTATTTTTTTATCATTAAAAGTTTGGCAAATGTTGTTTTCTTCTACAAGAGCTTGATGGTGTACCAGTCTATAATTTGTATAGCTTTAAAGAAGAGGCAGCATTTGTAAGATGTTAAAACTTTCAATGAATGTTGCATTAAATCAGCCAGCAACTGAGCCAGAGTGTGGACTGGAACACTTATTGAAAATATTGCAAACCACTGTAATTGTCAACTCTAAACAGAAAAGAGGCATCAGCAGCCCTGATGGGCTTTTTTCATCTTCTAATGTGTTTAATGAAATACAGAAAATTGATGTAAGTCAGAAACACAGGTAGTAATCAGAAATGATTACAGAAGCTTTTTGATAAGTAGGACTTACATTTCTCCTGAAGCTTGGCTTCTTTTACTCATTTTTTTTTTCAATCACAAATGGATGCACTATGACATTCTTCCTGCGGTTTATCAGAATAAAATTTCTGGTGAAACTTTTAGTCTTTAAATATATATTTACAGTCTCTGACATTTACTAGCCTCCCCTTCTTTTGATGCAGTACTCAGGACTTGCTTGTTGCTCGCCACAGCTCCACTACCAGCTCCTTAGCTGGCTAAGTTGCAACAAAGGCAGAGAGTTAAAACTTGCAAATTACTGATTAATTTCCACTCTCATCTATAAAACTTTTTACTTCATCTTTTTTTTTTATTTTTAATAAAATGCACAAAAAAATACTTTTGAAGTATTTTTTACCATTTTCTTTTTTAAAAACTGCTATTGCTCTTTGTAGAAAAATTATAATTAATAGCTATGCAATATAGTTCCTTTTACTGCTCTGCAGAAAAATCAAGATTTATTCAAATTATCAGACACATGCAAGTGATTCAGGTCAGTATGAAACCTCCAAATGCACAGTTAATTTCATCTGTTCCTACTGAGCTGTCAGTACATCTTATCCCAAATGGAAGACATTTATCCCACTGTGCTCCTGGCAGGACACATACATTCCTCAGATGCTTCATTCCTTGCTTCTTTAAAAGGCAACTGTCATCATAAATATTGAGCAACCATAGCTCTCCTGGAACATGAGTATTCTTGACTGGGAAGGTACAGTAAAGATAAAATTATCATCTGTTTTCTTTTCCCATATACCGTATGAAAAACGGGAAAGTTTCCTCCCCTGCAAATAAACCATGTGGACTGTCATAGTTTTGTCAGTGTGAAATTGGTTGGACTTGGCATGTGGGAGCAGAGTAAAACAACACTTCATTTTTTTGGTAACTTCATCATGGTTCTATTTTTGCATTATAATACAATTCCTTTAAAGTGATAAATTTAAAAACAAATCAAAACCAAAAACCCCACCAAAAAAACCCAAAACAAAACAAAACCCAGAATCAACTAATCAGCCAAACTACAAAACAAGAAAAAAAAAACAAAAAAAAACCAACAAAAAACAACAACAACAACAACAACAACAACAACAAAAGTAAGAAAATCTCACCCTGAAAGGGAAAGATCTTATTTTGAATTGTGATGTATCACAAATATCTTTTGTTTATCACATACTAATAAGGTATTCATCAGAAAAGTTTCACTAGAAAGCAGTGAAAATAGGTGACTTATGGCCCTGTTATCAATAAATATGTATAATCTGAGACCGATGCACATGGAAGAATTAGTACACTCTGTAAATATGAAAGTAGAAGGATAAATAACTTAAATTAGTATCCTACCTAATACAGATAATTTAACAGGACAGAAAGTTCTCTTTTTTAAGCAACCCAACTTACAATATTTTTCATATGGGAAATTATGATCAGTGATATAAAGAGGCATCCATCTATGTGAAGTGCAGCAACAGGAAAGGAATTCTTCCAGCTGTCAAATATCCAGTAGATGAGTAAGGTATTTTAAAAGAATCTATTTAATAAATTATAAATAAGGATTAATAATAACTATAATTCATGGCTCATTATTTTCTTCACAAATCTGCTCTCTTCCTCTGCCTCATTCTTTTTGAGAATTATGGCGTCATTTATAACACAAAAATTTTGCAAATTAGGAACCACTTTCTATTTCAATTCTCCTTTATGAAACTTTTAATCCAAATATTTTCTTTTAAAAGACTCTGTAAAGCTGTGTGCATTTAAATCAAGGTTAAATTTATTTATTTATGGGAAATTATTCTGGCTGTGTCTCTACCTAAGGGCCCAAGCCGACACACCTGGACACTAGTCCCAACACCAGAGTGAAAACATTTCCTGAAGGTCAGAGCAGACAATCCACCACTGTGATCAGGGAACCAGCACCTGGGGTGCTGTGTCTTGCTCTGGACTCCTCCATGCAGGGCAGGTATGTGCTTACCAGAGCTGCTCCAGTGAAGGGCTGCAAAGATGATGGAGGGGCTGGAGCTTCTCTTGTGTGCAGAGAGGCTGAGAGAGCTGGGACTCCTCTGGCTGGAGAATAAAAGACTCAGGAATTGTATCCATCTGTGGAAATACTTGATGGGGAGGAGTAAAGAAGATGGAGTAGATATAGTGACCCATGGCAGGACAAGGGGTAATAGACGTATATTGAAATACAGGAAATTGCATTAAACATAAGGAAAGTATTTTTTATTGTGAGGATGGTGAAGTACTGGAAGAGGCTATCCATAGAGGGTGTGGAATCTCCCCCTTTGAAGCTACTCAAAACCCTTTGAAGTTTCACAGAAACATCACAAAATATTTTGTATTGGAAGGGACCTATAGAGATCGTCAAGTCCTACTTCCAGGTGAAAGGCTCCTATAGGGATTGAACCCAGGACCTGGGTGTAACCCAATTGCACACAGCCCTCAACTCTACCTGATTCTCCTTGATTGGAGGACGGATCAGAGAGCAGGAGAGAAAAGGAAACCGCCATCTACAAGGTACTATCCTGGCCTTTGTAATTATTTGTTTCAGTGAAATCAACATTTAAAACTATCCCCTAAGGAGTAAAAAAGTCTAGGAATAGGACAGAAATTATGGATACCTGGTTCCTATACACAAGAGTCTGTACAAGCTTTAGCTGATTTGCTTTAGCCATCTGAGCATTTGATGTAAAAATAGTTAGAAGGCCCAGGCTTTATAGCTGTAGTTTCTTTGTGCTGATGAATATATGAATTTTTATATTCGTGACCTTTCTATGTGTTTATCTAGTAGAAAAATCAGCATAAGTATTTACAGAGGCTAGAAAGTAATAAATCTAATGCCTATTTCTAAAATATATTTGCTTGGGTTTAGTGCACATGATAAGGAAATCAGCACAGTGAGGTCAAAACTAAAGGACCCAGGGTTTCCACCACAAGCATCATAAACTCTATTACTTGAGTATGATGAGTAGTTGGGAACTTTAGATGAGACAAAATGGAAGCAAGTCCTTGAAAAAATCAGTCAGAAACTTAAATTCACCTAAGCTTCTACAGGAGGTAATGGGAGTCAGAACTGAAAAATGAGGTGGTTAAAACTATCAGCTATAGGCTTAAAGGCTAATTATCAGGCAGAACCTGAAGCTGTAGAGAATCTCATACATAATGCCTGTAGGCAAACATGAATATTGTCAGCAACTTTTCATTTATGGATAGAGTTAAGAAGCACACATTATGGCAAAGTGATTTACTGTTGAGTGTTATATGTGACATTTCAGATAAACATAGCTTTGAGTTAGGAGAAGCTGTTAATTATGTATTATCATCCTTAAATTTACACAATTTATGTTTTATACATTATAGAGCAAAAACAGATAATTTCATATAATTTGTTTTTCTCATCAAAACGATCATGCTTATTTTCCCCTTATATTTTCCCTTACAAATTCTGCATTGTGACTGCTAAAATTTCTCTCATATCACACTTTTTCACACTAAAACATGGGCATCACACATCTATCGTTCTATCTCCTCTTCCTTTGCCTGTCTTGCGGGTCTAGCCTCCAATATTTCTTATACTTCTTCACATATCCTTCACTCCCACCAACTAAACTGCTGTTGAAGGCAGTGCTTATTTCTCTCCCATTTGGATTTTCCTGGAGGGTGAAAGAGAAATGTGTGTAGAAAGATATTTCTTTCTTCTTTCTCTTGTCCCCTGGGAAGAATTACCATAAATCTTTTCTTTGCTTTCATATTGAAATGAAAGTTAATAATTTTAACATCCCTGCAGCACAGAGAGGGGCTGGTTCCAAACTACACAGTGACCCCTTCTACTTTTTGCCTGTCATCCTCTAGCTCTCAACATTCAGTGCTTCATTTCCTGAAATTGGACTGAATGCAGCGAAAGATAAAATACAGTGGGAGAAAGACAAAAATAAAATCTTTGGACTTCTCCTGTAACTCTTCTTAAACCAATTTCAGGGCAAAAATTTTCTGTCAGAAAATGGGAAGCCTTTACTGCCCTACTGCAGGTGTAATCCCTTGAACAAAATCAAACATGGCTTTGTAGAATGGAGACTCTTCCAAAAACCTCTTGTGTCAGATGAGCAACCTTTCCTCTGACAAGGCTCGGAGACACTGGAAAATAACTACTGCCTACATTAGCATGTCCAAGTAAATGAGCATATGCCACGTAGAAGCCAATCCTGCTGAATAACAAAATGCTCCATAAATATGGAGCAAAACCGTGGGTAGAGGCAAAAATAAAGGAGGACAAGAGGAGCTCTTGTTAGAAAATTAATAATAAGGCAGATGGTCCTTTGGCTTACAGGGGTCATTTAACACATTATAGCATTGTTTAAACTGGGCTTCATTACAAATATCAGAGCAACAGAAATATTTGTAGAAGAGTAAAAAAGGAAGTTTTATTTTCTTCCATGGAATTCTACCTTATTAAATTCTGAGAATTCCTTTTTTTTTTTTTTGTACCTCGTAGCACAGAATGTTATTATACTATCAATTTTGATTTCGCTTATAAATCATATACACCAGGTATTTCTGTAATGTCAACTGCAATTCAAGCTATTTTCACTTGAACCTTTTAGGAATAACTTGTTGAAATAGAAAGACAAGTGAATTTACAAATTAAGATTATGTTCTTTCTCGTGCTAGAGTTTTAGAGAATTTTCTGTAAGAAACACAACCACACTCTCCACTATACTGCTTCCTTAAGAGGGCTGGAACTTTGCTGCCTTTCATTCCATTGCCACCACAATAACATCTTGGTTTCAACACAGTTTTAGAAGTTTACCTTCAGTATGTAAGGCAGTTTGACTGACGTTTCTGTCTTACTCTAATCTTGCTGAAACACATATTTAAAATAAACAAGTCCTTTCCATAACTAGGCAATACATATTGCACTATCTCTCAAGAATTTGCTGAATATTTTTTTCAAATTTCATCTTTTTCTCTTATAATAGTATTTATTTTGACAGTAAAAAAATAGATCTCTCTTACTTGAACATTTATTCCTCAGCCTCTTTATGATTTTCTCCCATGTACCTAAATTGCACTTATTTTTCTCAGTTGCCAACACAAATACCCTAATAATTCTAATTATAATTTCAATTTACCAATTGTTTTGACTCTTTAAGTAAGGTCAGATAAGAATTTCCCGTAAGCCAAACTTACTGACATTCCCCACACCTGATTATTTTACTGTATCTTGTGCTCCTGAGTGCACAGGTTTAAGAAATTGTCCCATGCTTTCATCAGAATAGAGCAGCCGGGTAAAAGGGCAGTTAGCTGAAATTAGGATAAAGCCACAAAAGCTAAAGGAAATTTTAGGTTAAGGTTCCCTAGTCAAATATATTTTTAAAATACTGTTTTAGCTATCAGCGTAAGGCTTTTAAGAGTAACACTTTAAATTCATTAACTTTTAATTTCTAGTAACAACATATTTTAGAGAATTCGGTTTCAAGAATCCTGCCTCTTGGAAAAATTATACCAATATTGAGGGTGAGCCATTCATAACAGAAAAATTGGACAGTGGAAAAAATATTCAGGAGAAATAACAACAGAGTGCTAAAAAAATCACAATCACATCCAACAAAAAAAGTCGATCTTCTATTCTCATAACTTGCCTTCAATGTTGATCAGTATGTGTTACTTTGGAAGGACATGGATTAAAAATAATGGGTATATTTTTAATTTGAAAATTTTACAGTAATATACAAAAAGGAATACTTTATTATCTTACAAAGATCAAGGACAGCTCTAAAGTCACTTTTTCCTTATGTCAAGACTTTTTTACAGAGAATGACACAAAGTCCCTTGATTTGAGTACAAGGCCTATGTTTTTCTTATTTTAGGTAGTAGAACTCAGTTTCTAATAAGCATCTCTTGAAAGATTATTTTTATTTCCTTGTTTCCCCTTAGTTTTAATTTTCTGTAACTGTTGATGTAACACACAACATAATTTTAGGACAACATCTCCCAATTGAACCTATTTTAGTGTTTGGACAGAACCACCACCTGCCACTTCCCATTAGCTCTCACTTCATTGTCTATTTTCCTCATATTTTGTTGTACTTTTCACTTGATGTTTCTGGAAATAACAAAAATTTCATATTTGCCTCATTAAAGCCGTCTAGATTTTGAACACAGTGCTACAGTAGCTTTTAAAGTCTCTCAAAATACTGTCGAGACCAAAGGCTTAGGAAAGTTAAAATTAAATAATTATAGATCTGCACATATTATGAAAACAACAAAATACTGAAAAAAAACATCTAAAAGTGCAGAAAGGCTATTTCGTTGCAGTAAGCAGCACAATCCCCATGTTTCAAATGATGTGGCAGGAAAAGGTGTTCCTCACACAGCCTCTGGTATTTGTGGCACTATCAAGGAAGCAATATCAGTTATCTAAATAGGTAATGATTATTATTATCATAATTATCTAAATAGGTGATCTAATTCACTACAGTAATTTTTGCATCTATAGCAGATTTTTGCATGTCTAAGCCAAAAAGGTAACAAAAAGACAGTACATAAAATATTAAAAAGTACAGAAAAACTATCAGACATATCAGGAAAAAAATCACCACAGAACTGAAATAACCCAATGCTAGCAGTGTATTATATCAAGGAGAGCTGAAGTTAGGGGAGGGTGGGTGAACAGAGAGAAGAAAATCAGACAGGTCATTATTAAGCCAAAAGATTAATAAAAGCTGTTGGTATTTTATCAAAGTTTCTCAGTTTATCAATCAATTTAAATGAGACTCTTACCATTGCAATGAGAACAGTCAGCCTAAAGTTATGACCACTGATTGATTTGATTAAAAGTGGATTAATTTTGGGGTCTTAAAAAAAGCATAAAATTACTACTTCTCTTTACGTTAATAACCCCATGAAGAACTGACAGATCTAATATAGTAAAATGAAAAAACAGCAAAGAGATGGGGAACAGAACTTTTTTTTTAAGGGTCATAATATGCATTCTTTCAGAAAATACAGTTTAATGTTTTTTTCTTCCAGCTTTTTCTTTGAGCTAACTCACCAGTACTTATCACAAATATCTATAAACCAAAATGTCACAGGTTTTACACTATATTTACACAAGTCATGCTCTGACAAATAAGCAGATCTCAGATAAACGTTCATTGTTTCTGTTTCCTGATATTGGTTTTCCTTAAGGGGAAAAAAAAATTTAATAACTAATGAAGGAAAAACTATTATTATCAATTATATAATAAACCTGTATTCATAAGCAAGGTTGATCAATAGTTAATGATGTATCAATGTTTTGGAGAAAAGAGATGCACCTAAACTCTGAAATTGAACATGACCTTACCAAAATTTTACACATCAAGATATATGCACATACACATGTTTTGGACTGTCTTCATAGTGTCAGAATGTGAAATTTGGCATCAAATGGGGCATTCCAAGTAGAGAATTTGGTTTTCTCTAAAAATGCTTGTTGCTCATTGACCATGTAATGGTCTTTTGGCAGCATCCACTCATGCCCCTGCCTTCTATTGGCCTTCCATTATGCCTGCTCACACACCCTTCTCCCTCTTCAGCTGGTGCTCAGGTCCCAGGTGATGTATAGTTTAGATGGGGAGCCTGAAAAATGCTTCAAGTGACAGATTATGCCCAGAAGTCATCTGTTCATGTATTTTAGTAGACAGCAGGAAATCTTCAGAAAGCTCATGGGTAAAAATCAGAGAGTGTGCTAATATTTGCAGACATTGTTTTCAGTTTTAACCGTTCTCATTAACAGGACGATTATGGTTGTCCACAGGGCACCAGAAAAATGACCATATTTATACACTTTACCACAAGGACAATGATACTGTGACCAATCAAATCATCTGATCTGCCAAAGAATATTTCCTTTAGGTGACTGCTGCTATTCATGATATACAAAGTCTTTTCCACTCTAAAGTAGTCTTAAAATTCAGCCTTATCAGCTTTTCTTGAATATATACAAACAGGTAGCTTAAAATATAACCTGTAATTTGTTTATAGATTTATTAAGCATGATTTCTCTGTGTATTACTTTTTCAAATGCAATAGCAGAAATCAAAAACATATACAACAGATGAAGCATAATAAATTAATTCTGTGATACTATGGTTAAATATGCTTTTCAAAGAATGTAATTTTAATCATAAGGAATGTGTCAAAATATTTAACTGTAGTTCTTAAAAATAATTTTTTCACCAAATAAAAACAAACAAACCTAACTGTATTCAGACTGCTTTTATTTTCACTTTCAGGAAAATGTTCTGGGTAATTTGGCTTTTGAGACTGAATAATACTACAGTAAAATAACCACGTATATTTTACAAGTTAGAGACAGAAATACTTCTTGTACATTTTGTTTTTCCTCAGGTACTTATTTAAAATTGAAGTTTTGATTCAAGCCAATTACAAATAACCTTCAGAATGAACTCGTTTATCAGGGAAGTCCCTGTGACTTAGGAAATTTTTACTAGCAGCAAGGTCAAGAACTTGCTGCTGGTATATCTCTAAAGATCTGACAAAATTAGAGTCTGAATAGGAAAATGAGTGCCTTTAGAAACAAAACTAAGACATGACTCTTAACACCTAACCTGTACTGTCATCTTTCTCAATTTTATTCTGAGGACTATAAAATTCTCCTCAAGTTCTGACTGTAGAAGTACCTGTATTATAAATGTGCTTTGTTTAATGTGTAATCTTATATTCCTCAAGAAAGAAAGTTAAAAATAATACTGGTTGCATTCTTATTCATCTTCTGGTTTAAATTTGAAGTATATATTTACCAAGGATCCTAACTTCTGAGCACAGCACTGAATTCATGAGATGATGTTTCTGATCCTAAAGAGGATAACATTTAAAACTACACTAGCTGATTATCTTGTAAAACTAAACCACATATAGTGTGATTTCAAATATTAGTTTCCATTTAATAGTGAGTATTAAGGCTTCTGTCATATATTCTTGGCTAACTAATTTTAAAATTACCCTTTACCTATGAGACAAGGAATAAGAATGAAGTACAGCAGCACACACTTATAGAAAGAAATGAGTTTGATGTTTGATGACCATATTGGTTATATGTGTTGAATTGTGCAGGAGTAGCCAGTCACATTCACACATTAGCAGGTGGCTATAGTTCAGTGCTACAAAGTCGGACAGAGATGTAGAAACACAGGTGCATTTTTAAAAAAATTGGAGAGCTTATACAATTAGCTTTCCTATCAAGCTTCCTTTCTTGATGGAGTTAGTCCCACTGAGGTGGTCCTGGCTTTTGAGAGAGAAAAAAGCATTTGTAGATACATGGTGACTTCTTACATTACCACTGACATAGTAGAATTACTCTTATTTAGGACTCAGGGGCAAATCTCAATTGGTAATTAGTTGTAGTTGCCAACCTATTCAGGTAGTATTAAATGACTTACTTTTAAGTTCTGATCCATTATGTTTCTAATTTTCCTGTGAGGATTTTGTCTGATAGCATTCATTTAGGAACCACAGATATGCTATGAAAAAATGACAAAACAATGAAACATAGACAAAACCCTGGATTGTATAAAACCTTTGAGACTGCAAAGTATTTTAAAACTCAGAAGTCTTAAAAAAACAGCCTCCAATTGAGTGTTTGGGAATAATTCCCTATGGATATGGAAAAGAGTTGTCTGTAGAGAGCAGTATCCCATATAAACACCACTAGTAAAACACATATTCCATGTCCTTATCCTGATGTTTCCCCTCCACAATCTATTCTGGAGATGTTTCAGCCAAGTAATAGCCCATGACATAAATAATTAGAAATAGGATGTTTCTTATTGACATTCTTTGTTCTTACTCTTTCATCTAGTGAATGTCTTGCAACATAAAACTAGAAGGTGTTTATTTCCTTTTTCTCGAAAGTGATTTGTACACATTTGACATTCAATTATACGTTCTGTCAGATTTCCTGTAAGTAAATATCTTCTAACTGGTGGTGGAAGGGTGGTGTTTCATTTTTGCAAGATTACTTTTAAGCGGCATCTTTTGAAACATCCTTTAAAAAGTAAGCAAATATGCCCATCTAGAAAATATTCTGTTATAACTGAGGGGAAGCTGAGTACTAATGAAAACCATACTGACTTCCCACAAGCAATAGTGGGAACTATTGTGGCAACTGCTCCAGAGTTCATCATTTAACTGACAAAAGATCAGAGTAAAATGACAAACAGATCCCAGAGTCATAGCCAACTTGACACACGCTCTAGCTGGAGGCCTGTCCATGGTGGTGCCTCCCAAGGTTCAATAGTGGGCCCAGTCTTGTTTAACTCATCCATCAGTGACTTGGGTGGAGGGGCAGAGGCCTGCTCAGCAACTCCACTGCCAACACAAAGCTGGGAGCAGTGCCCCATAGCCCAGAGGGCTGTGCAGCCCTTCAGAAGGGCCTCAACAGCCTGGAGAGATGGGCAGAGAGGAACCCTCTGAAATTCAGCAAAGGCAAATGCAGGGTCCTACACATGGGGGGGAACAACCCCAGGCACCAGCACAGGCTGGGGTGACCTGCTGGGGAGCAGAAGCAGCTCTGTGGAGAAGGAGCTGGGGTTCTGCTGGATAACAAACTGTCCATGAGCCAGCAGTGCCCTTGTGGCCAAGGCCAATGTTATCCTGGGCTGCACTGGGAAGAGCATTGCCAGCAGGTTGAGGGAGGTGATCCTGCCCCTCTGCTCAACCCTGGTGAGGCATCACCTGGAATGCTGTGTCCAGTCCCAGGCTCCTGAGAAGACAGTCAAGGAGCTCCTGGAGCAGGACCAGAGAGGGCACTGGAGACAAAAAGACCAAAGAGAATAAAAGCTAACTATTTATATTGGTGTAAAATATGTCCTGAAAATAAGATAAAACATAAGATAGAAGCCAGACAG
Organism: Polioptila caerulea; assembly: GCA_013397295.1. Taxonomy (NCBI): domain Eukaryota; kingdom Metazoa; phylum Chordata; class Aves; order Passeriformes; family Certhiidae; genus Polioptila; species Polioptila caerulea. Next base: position 85,099 of record VYXF01003285.1, read on the forward strand.
ACATAATAAATAGCTGACAGAGCATCCCAAGTTCCAGGAGAGGAGAAAAAAGCCACTGCTACACAATAATTCTGGTGATTTAGTGTTTCACATGTCTAAATGACACTCTTGGTCTCTTTGCAGGTAATTGTGTAATAAACAACTGGGATATGGTGTTCATTATTATTTTTGTTCTATCCATTTTAACGGCAGCGTAAACAAATCAAAATTCCAACTAAACTAAGAGGTAAAATAGTACAAGGATTGATATTTAAAAAAATATTATATGCTTTTTGCTATGAAACTGCTCTGAAAATAAATTCATTCCAACTAAGACCAGTGCCAATGAATGAGGCAAGTCTTACTTCAAACCATTATGGTCTGTTAATATTAATATGGCAGCTAGCAGGTTCTGGGGGAAGTGAAAGAAGAAAACCTGGAAAATCAGACAGTTCATAGAAATAGGACAAATATTGTGAAAAATCTGTCAAGCGCAAATACTGTCACAATGAGCTAAAGCACAATTAAATTAGAAATTGGAAATGAGACTCTATTTAAGCAGAATTGCGAGTGGAGGGGGAAAAGGGAAAACCTGGTACTATGCCAAATGCAACTTTGAATTTTAGGCGGAACATTCATCAGATTCAGTAAGGACAGGGTCAAATATATACAGCAGTTTCCACAACAACTAAGAAAATTTAATATACTAGTAAGTGTCAACATCACCTTCAACTATACCATTAGCTCTGTGGATACATGTATATTATAGTCTTATGGCAAGAGGGTAACATTACATTTAAGGTTGGAGTTTTCATTTTACAATGTTAATGTATAATTAGTTGGAAATTATTTTAATATGTGCATACGTAAAAACATATATTAAATTACAGTTCATACTCATATTCATACTGAAATTTTTTGAAACACCTCTGTAAAATGCTCTTGATTTGCATGTTCCATTGCACAAAATGACATGAATTGATTCATCTACAGCTGAAGTAGGGGGGAGAGGGAGGGAAAATCAGAAAATGAAAAAGCAGAGAAAATAGATCTGAACAAATGGAAATAAAAACAGGACTACTGTGTCATCATAAGACTGGAAACACTGCAAAGCAGCAATAGTCTGAACAAACTATGGAATTAAAACCACAAATTGTTGTGATGGCTGTTATTTTTATGGCAGAATGTAAAAGTTGCTCAAGGCAAGCAGAAGAATTACATGAGAGCTGGGGAAAAGACCTGACAATGGTATTAAGACCAGATGGGAAAAAAATGTCCTCAATGAGCTGCAGAAGGAGTATTAAATTTCCCTTATTAAGGAGGGTTTGTTACTTCTGCTTTGCTTACTCATCCATTCCAGACAGGATGAAGTACTCATCATAAAAGAAAGCAAGAGATTTTGGGTTGGTTGAAGCAGAAAAATATCTCCAGATACATCATGATGAGGAGGTTTTCCTAGAGTAAATTTTACATCTTTCAAACTATCTAAAACACAAGGCAAATTCCAGACAGCAAGCTCTTGAATCACAACATCACCAGTAAACAGCTGGGCAAGGAATTCTTCCAGTTGTCTATACTTTAATTTGTAAGACTATTTGTGAGGTACATACAAAAGGGACCTGCATAAGGGACACTTCTTAGTCCTCTTTCCCAAGAAAACCCAACCCCATACAACCCAACAAACACAAACAAAGCAAAACAACAAAATAATAAAAAAAAAAAACACAACAAAAAACCAAAACCAAAACAAAAAACAACAAGGAATAAAAGCCAAAACACACACACTAAAAAAACTGTGTCAAATTAACTCATATGGACAATATTTCAGCAAGTTGTTGCATTTTCCAGAATGCTTCTAGGGTTTTAGTTTCAACCTGGACTCACACTTAATATCACACTTTAAAAATAGAAACAGTGCATACTCTTTCTAGCAAATAAAAGGACAACATCTGTAACTACATAATCAGAAACAAGATTACAGAGAAAAATGAGAAAAAACAAAATACCCTCAGATTGCCCCTAAAATTTCTATGTAATTTCTTGTGAGATAATTGAAAAAATAAACAGATATTAATTTTATAGAAGCCAAATAAATGGGATTCTGGTGTCTTCCTTATAGGCAAATCATAAAGTTAACCTTGTTGACAGGAATCAGAGATCCCAGTTCATATCCTCTTCCCAGTCAGCACTTCAAGATAAAATCCCTCTCCTCTTTTCACTTCTTTAAATTTCAAACTTGATCTCTGGTTCCTTCACCAGTGGACTGGTATTTTGTTAGCAGAAATGTGTCTGAACATTCAATTCCCTCACTTCACTGTAAACAAATGCAATGCAACAGCCTTTCCCAGGGCTTTTCAAAATGGCCATCTTACTTTGGCTTTCTTTAATTGGGTTGGTTTTTTTCTTTAATTGAGTTGTTGAAAGCTATTTTAAATAGCTTTCTTGCTTGTCAAAATGTTTTCAAGGCTGTCATAATGTTTTTATGTGTGTTATGTCACAAAGAGTATTGACTGTATGTACAACTTTATCAAAACTGCAGACTTTGATTTTGACAGATGCCCCGAATATTTCATCTATAGCTTATGTTTTTAGAATTGGATGCCATTTCAGGGGAGAGCATCCTTCACACACCCCCCAGCCCAGATGTGCAAACAAAAATACACAAATATTTGTGGAATTCTCTGGCCTTACAGGGCCGTGCTGTGGAATAAAAGCACTGTTTTTGCAGATACTCAAGGAAAAACTTTGTGTCAAAAAACCAGAGAAACTCTTTCTCAAATATGCCAGAAAAGTGAAGAAGAAAAATAGAGAGATAGAAAAAGAAAATTGTTTTTGAAAGTTATGAAGCTTCTGTAACACAAAAACATCAGAAGAGTAAAGAGATATGGGTGTTTTCCTTCCCATATGTAGGGAGCTATACAGCTTAAGATACTGACACGAGTCAGTGGAAATCTCCATATCTGTGTGCACATATAAATAAGCATGTAAATGTATAATAAACGTAATTTAGAAAACAGGAAGTTAGACAAACTATAAAATCACTTTCTCTTGTTGAGAGTTCTGTCAATTTTTATTCCTCACAGTAAATTTCAAGAATTCAGAGACAAAACATGCCTTGAAATTTTGTAAAAAATTCTAGCTATTACCTGTTCCAGGAAATACAGTATCTCTTATAGTATAAGAGAACATTATTATCTTAACTGTGTGAATGCTGAGGAAAAAGTACTGACAGCACAGGCATCTTGACAACATGCGAACAACAGCTGTCCAATGAAGAATTTGTGAGCTGCTTTTTTGTTTGAGTGATGGGAATGCCAAGGACATTGTTTGGCATAGTAAAGCTTCATGCCACTTTTTCTGTTCATTCCTGCATTACAGGAAGAAACTAAACTGGGTAGCATGTGTACCCTTTATGAATATAACATAAAAAGAAATTTTATGTATTAAACCTACATGCAGAATGGGAAAATAAATTTAAAATTATATTCAGGGCCTAAAAGAGAAGTATCACCTCGGAAGACAATTGGCAAAAAGAAGTACAATCTAAAATAAATCATTTTTATCCACTTTAAAGGAAGTCCTTTTTCCACTTAAAAGGAATCTCTTTTTTCTTACTGATGTAATATCAGCTATTGCATCCAAATACTTAGTTATCACTGCAGTAATTCATTTTCTAAAAAAACATCCATTCTCTCAGTGTCATGACATTTCCCAGTAATTGTTCTCTCTGCTTGTTGAAAACAAAAAGGCACAGAATTATTGACGAGCACTCTTCTGTGTACTGTAAAAAAAAACTCAAACCAACCAAACCAAGAACATTTTATCAATTCTTCTCTAGATTGATACTCATCTTAGAAAGTTGATTCATATGCTGTGCTGACAAAATCCTATCATCTTGTAGTATGATAACAACATGTGATAAAACAATTTCTCTATAAATCTCCGGGTGCTTCACAGAATACCATGAACTGGAGACCCACTGAAGAGAACTACATAAGGTCATGAGGTCATAGTGAAAAATAAAGAAAGCAAAGTTGGGTCTCCTATACCCCAAGTGCAAGGTATGCAACACTATGTGTTTGTCTCCAGTCCTCTTCACAAGTAACTGCAAACCAGGTCTGTTCCCACCATTCAGTCAGAGTGTAAGAGATGAAAATGCTTCCCATGTAACCAGACATGTCCAACTCTTCAATACAGCAGTGTTACAACCTGACCTAAGCTAAGGAGTAACAATTTTGCATTAATTTTGTCATTGTAGTTGCTCCAGTACACATTCTTCACAGCAACTTAAGTGCCGTCAAGAGAGACATAATAAATGAATGAAGTTGGCAACATAGAGACGTCCAAAATGTGTCATCAACGATAGAGCCATGTCTGAAAAAAAAAAATGGTTATTATGACATTTACTTTTTCCACTACAGGTAACATGAAGAGCGAAAGTCCAGGGTTTTTGGAGCCTGTACCTTACCCCTTACATATCCAAGCAGGAATGAACAGACCAATAAAACTTAAGGTATGGGTAAAACAGTTATCAGCCCATCCAGCTTCTTATTCCCAGGAAATATTCATATGAAACAAAAAAAATAACCAACCTTGTAGCAATTACCTATTGAAAATTCAGAAAAAAATTTACTGTCTTGAAGAAGTCTCCCAAATCCCACTGCCAGGACAAAGAGATAGAGCTAGGGGATATATCAGTACTGATCCCATTTGGACAAAAGGGCTAAGTCAAAGGTGTTTGATAGAATTTAACTTTATTTAAACTCTCAATAGTCAATTAAAATTTGTTCAGAGTAGATATAATATTTTCAGTTAGTAAACATTCTGTATTTGATATGCATATGAAAAAAGATTCTGCAGTTTATTTCAGAGGACAAAAAAAATTATTCTGCTGTCTTTTTTGTTGACAGAATGATATGAGTAAAATTACATTCTATTGACAAAAGTGTTGTGGAACTTAATTGTAAAATACTTTGCAAAATGAATATATAGATAAAGTATTCACAGAAGAAGAGGAGTGGCAGTTACTGAAAGCTTTTTTTGAAAGCAAGATGCTCGTGAATGACTTTCACTAATCTCATAAAACTCTCTTGATTCAAAATATATTTTTGGTAAGAAAACTTAGTAACAGTCTTTGTAATGGTTAAGGAGGAAGTAAATTTAAGCCATGACAATATAATTTTAGGCTTTGGCAATGAAATTTCAAAGTATAGTCAGGCTTCCATTTCTAAGTTCAAATATGCATGAGGCGGAGGATGGGAATAGGAAATACCAGTTATTTCCACCTTAAACCATCAGAAAAGGTGAGACTTTGGCTCTAGATACTTGTAAATGCCATTGTAGCACACATCAGGTAGATTAGTAGCTGCACTCAGGCATCTGAAGTTTCTCTGTATTTAATTTTTAAGGTTATTCAATGACACTAGGAATGGACATATTGGTGCCCTATTTTAGAGCCTACTAGTTTAGTGTACTGTTGTAGAATTAACTCTCTATTAAGTCAAATACATTTACACTATTTCAGTGCTGGTGCAAGTCTGTTCCACTTTGCTCACTTGACAAATTTTACACACTAAATTCAAGGTACAGAAGAAAATTAAAAGCTAGAAATATTTCATTGAAATGGAGCCTCAGCCCTGTAAGATCTCCTCAGACTTCTGAAATAACAGATATTTTGCCTGATTGAAAAGTGCCTAATTAAAGCCTTACGAAATGAACTTAAATTGAATAACCTGTCTAGTTTTTTTCCACCTGTGTTTTTGTAGACACAGGTAGGGGTTCTAACTAAAGAAAATAAAAGAAAACTGGGGGAAGGAAGGAAAATTAAACATCTTTTTAGAAACCTGTATACAAACAGAAAATCTTTGCAGCTTCTGTTAGTAAAGCTGCAACCAGGTAACCTTTCTGGTCATAAGCTGCTGTATTCATTGTGACCACTTGAGATAGTGTGACACACCTATTGACGAGAGCAATTTGGGTATGACTTCGTGATCCACTCCTAGAAATACACCAGACTAACTCTGTTTACCCTAAGCAGTCACAGCAGTTTGACAGACACATGGTATACCCAAGAGAAGAGAAGTATGCTCACGTGCTTCACTTGGTAGAAGTTAAATATGTCATAATACAGAGCCATCTTAAAATATGATGACATCTAGCATTTCCTCTAGTAAAAGTGTTCTATCTTGGTTTTCCACTAGATCATTTCATAATATTCTTCAGAAATCATAATATATGCATATGTTTGGCCAATGTCTCACTCTGTATGAAACTTTGAATTTGTAACATACATGAATAGAAAAGATCCAGGAGTAGTTACCAGATATGGCAATTAGATGTAGTATTTACAAGAACAAACATGCTTTGCACATTTTCTGCAACTACATGGCCAAAAAGAGAAATGTGTATATGTATGTGTATACACGTTTTATATTCACACAGCATTATGTTGTCAACTTAGAATTCAAAAGAATAAAAAATGAAAGTATTAATATGTATCGAGTAATACTGCGTCTGAGATTTTCTAACACTTTCCTCTCACAGTGTAATAATGTATATATTCAGTGCAGCTAGTTTAGATTGCCATAGAAATTACTTACTCAACCTTCATGAGTTAACTGAAACCTTCTTTTTGCACCTTCTTTCTCTTCCAGAGATATTGTACGTATTCTCTAAATTATTTCCTAGTCTCATCTGACTGTTTTGAGGTGTTATCTTCTGTCTTCAGTGAAGATCTGCGGCGAAGCCCGAAGGGGTGCACGCTGTTTGGGAGGGACAGACCAGGAAGGCAAAGTGGTGGAGTTGTGCTCTGTGTCAGGCAGCACTTGATAAGCATCAAGCTCTGTTGTGGAGTGGATTATGAGCAAGTCAAGAGCTTACAGATCAGGATAAAAGGACAGACTAATTAAGGGTGACATTGTTGTGAGTTGTGCTACAGACTCCAGGAGGAGGAAAATCATCTACAAGCTGCTTGAAATAGTCTCAAAGTCACAGGGACTAGTTCTTTTAGGGGACTTTAACTACCAGAACGTCTGGAGAGGCGGCACAGCAAAGCACAAACATTCCAGGAGGTCCCTGGAGCTCCTGGATCACAACTTCCTACTGCAGATAGTGGAAGATCCCACAAAGAATGATATGTTGCCCAACCTCATAGAGAACAATAGGGAAAGCCTTGTTGGAGTTATAAAGGTTGAGAGCAGCTTGGCTGTATCTACCATGACATTGTAGAGTTCAGTTTTAGGTCATGATAAAGCAGGACAGAAACTAAGATTGTAACAGGTTTCTTGGAAGAATCCCATGGAAACAGGCCCTATAGAGAAGGGCAGTCCAAGTAAGCTGGATTATATACAAGTATCACTTCTTTCAGGCTCAAAAACAATGCATCCCAAAGAGCACAATATCAGAAAAAGCAGGCAAGAAAATTGCATGGATGAATAAGGAGCAGTCAGACATAAGAATGAAAGAAATGGGAGATGAAAACAGAGTCAGGCCACTTTGCATGACTCTAAAGAGGTTGTCAGATTAAGTAGAAAGAATTCTAGGCCATCCAGAATTAAATCTGGATATATATGTCCAGAACAATAAGATGGGCTTCTTAAATACACCAATTACAAAAGCAAAACAAAGAATAATGTGGGCCCTTTACCAAATGGAGAGGGGGTTGTGATAACTGAAGATGCAGAAAAGGCAGAGTTACAGAACGTCACCTTTGCACTGGCCTTCACTGACAACACTTTCCTTCAACTAGGTTCCAAAAATTAAAGACAACAAAGATACATTAAACAGTTCTGATATAATAATAATTTCAGACACCATCAAGCTGGCTGAATGATCTTTCAAATACGTTTTACTTTATAGTATCCCTGATGTGTTTTGGTGACACAAAGGTTATGTTTAGCCTTACATTGTTTTGGGGTTTTTTGTGAGAAATAAATGCAAGGCATGTATAAATTACAAGTGCATAAGCAGTTTCTAAAAACAGTTGGGATTTTGTGATTATCATAACAAGTACAGATTAGAAATAACTTGACAAACTTCAATAAATAAGTGACCACTGGTAACTGGATAAACAGAAAGAAAAATAAATGAAAGAGGAACAAGAATCAATGCTTCAAAGAGGCTGCATAAAAACTTAGAATGAGGGAATAAATTAAAAGGATTGAGAATGCTGTGATGAAAATGAATGAAAAATAAAACACAGAGTGAAATGATAAATAATAAATGATTTTACAAACATATAAAAATTAAGTAGTTCGCAAGGGAGGCTGTGGATTCCTTGTGGGAAGGTGAAAAACTAAAATAAAACATCAGAAAACGTAAATGTTGCTGGAAAGAGTAATGCTAGAATGAGAGAAAGATTTTCAAGGTGAAATTAAAAACAACTAAAAATGGAGCTAAAAAGTCTACCAGGAAAAAAACCCCAACAACTATGGAAACAAGAAAGGTATTGTATTAGAATAGAATAGAGTAGAGTAGAGTAGAATAGAACGGAATAGAATAGAATAGAATAGAATAGAATAGAATAGAATAGAATAGAATAGAATAGAATAGAATAGAATAGAATAGAATAGAATAGAATAGAATAGAATAGAATAGAATAGAATAGAATAGAATAGAATAGAATAGAATAGAATAGAATAGAAAAAAATAGAATAGAATAGAATAGAATAGAATAGAATAGAATAGAATATTTTGTAAGTCTGAAAATGTAATCCGTCTCAGCAACCATGAGATAGATCATCCCAAAAATTCAAAGCCAAGTCCAGGTAGGAGAAAGATGTCCCCAAATCCCTCAAGACAGGGTTAATGACCTTGTGTTTATTGATTCCTATAAAAGGTAATTTCCTACTCCTTAGGTATGAATGGATCAGCAGTGATTTAAATTAATATGTACAATCATAAACATGGTTCAAAACACCTAAAACAAGAAATCAGAAGATTGAATTTGATTGGTTTAAATGGGAGCAACTATAACCTCCTGCTAATCTATTTTGGTTTATTTAGCATCTGAATTCCTTCCTGGTATTTTAAGAATTTAGGTTTAAGAATCTGCATTCTCCCTCTGATTTCTTGCATTCTTGAGACTTAATGTCTCACCTTCATATTTAAAAATGAAAATAAAAATAATAGATATCATGACAAAATGTTCTCTAATGTTTCTAACCTCACACAAAACCTACTGCATGATGAGGATTTCTGTTTTGATCAGAGTTGACAAGAAACACCTAGAAAGCATTGTTTCAGACAGCTGATCTATGATTAGCTGAAGGAGTTTTACAAATTTTTTTCTACCATTTAGACTATAGATTCTATCCCTCAGATGTATGCAGACATTCACATAGTCCCTTCACCTGAGTCACCTTAATTAACAGTTCTGATGCCACTAGTAAAATTTGCATTATTCCTGAGACCTTCTATTTGGGAGTCCTTAGTTTTGGCCCTCATAAGAGCCTTACTTAAAAGTATTTTCAGAAATAAGGTTCATTCTATCACTAGAAGCTTCAGAAAAGACACACCCAATTGTGTCTTCTGTGGTTTTTATTGAGGATTAAACCTACCTCTTACTTTGGAAAGAGGGTATGAAGTAATCTCAGGGCTACAACAATATTGATTTTACTTTCATGTACACCTAGGATTATTGTGGTTAAAAAAACCCCACAGCCTTGGTAAACCACAATAGAGACAACCATTTTGCATTTTGGCAGCAAAATTAAACCACTATTTTGAAGCCAATGACCTGGTTCCCTTTTAGTCAACATATTCTTCTAGGTAATAAACAAAGTTATGTTCCCAGAAGAAATTAATATTGCACTATTTATTATATCCTTTATCATGATAGAAGAGGCATCAATTCTGCAATCCTCACAGGAATATATTGAGTTCTCTAGAGAGGCGCATTCTTCCTTTCACTAACAGGAGAGTAATTATAGGAAGTATCCACCTTATAAGGATGTCATAGCTTTTTGGCACTAATATATGAAAAGATACAAGTTTTTTAATAGTGCATGTTTACATTTTGACTTCAAGCATAGAAAACTTCCACTAACCTGTAAATTACCTTCTTACACTCACTGTCATCAATTGTAGTCCCATGAAAAATGTGTGCAGACATTTAGCATTTTTCTCTTAAAATAATTGAATCTGAATGTAAAAAGGGCATTATTACTGTCCATTGCAAGGAGTACCAGGAATCTGTGCAGTTTACAAGTCTTTTTCGTTTTATGGTATTACCTTTCAACCGCAAAATTTTAAGATAAGTATCTTACCTCACGGAATAATAGAGGAGATTGAGATTGATCGATCAATCAGTCTATCTACCTTTCTACCTACCTACCTACCTATCTAAGTTAGACTTACAATACTTGAGCTAAACACCCATGCCTCACTTTAAAGGTAAGATGGTTGACATTTTCAAAAACTTCAAAGCAAGTTAGGAGGAAATTTTTCAAATATTTTAACTTTTCCTTAAACATTTCATTTCCAAGATTCAGTTATAAATTCTACCCAATTTTCAAAGAAGTGGAAAGGTTGAAGATTGTAACAAAAGGAGGGAGGGAAAGAAATATCTTTAGTATTCAGGAATCTCATGCGATCTCTTCATGTAACTAATTATTTAATCAAATTAAACACCAGTTTGATTAGGAAGTGTAACAATCCTCTGCATGTGTCCACTATTTTAGAGAAGTTCCTTTTTAAAAGGTAGGATGACTTTACATGAACAGTATCCCAGTATATTATCCCTAAAGTAATGTAGTGATAGATCTGTTCCATCAGAGAACAGCAGAAAAATTAATTTCTTTCAGAAGGAAATGGGACCTCTCACAAGGTGCATATGATTTCAGAGCAATTTAGGAATTTTTAAAAAATCTAACTTGTATGATTTATTCAGTATATTGGGGGATAAATAGCAGGGGTTGAAGAAGACTTTTAAAGTACTAGTACAACACATTATTTCAAAATTATGACCTCCTAGAGGAACTGACTCGGATAACTTCTCATATTGTGGAAAAAACACATTTTAATTTATTACCTCAGTACTGAAGATATGTGCTGCATAGCACAGTCTTTTCTTTTTGAGACTGTAATGTATTAAGTGAATTTCAATTTAGAAGGTTTATTTTCTTAAAAAGAAACCCTTTCCTATTCAGATAATCTTATTAACATAATTAAAATTAGACTCTTGTGTCACACCATGAATTCATTTTTTCAATTGAATTTTAACTCAAATCAGGCCAGGAATTTAAGGTATCACATTAATTCAGGTCCAAACATTGCAGTGGCAAAGAAATTTTGCACTACTCCATAGTGCCACTGTAGCCGCTGTAGTTAAGGTGGTGTGATAACTAAGTTCTCTACTTTTTGGAAGGCAATAACACCCCTAGGAGGTTGTTTGTTAGGCTTATTTAATGCCTCGTGATCAGGAAAGCCCAATCTCTCAGTGTTTAGTCCATATATATTTTATATATCTTTACCCATGTTTTAATCTGGATAATGAGTCCAAAACTCAGGTGTTTGATGGGCATGTGTTGGAACATTTATGTTGCAGAGACAGTCTGACAAACACAGAGCCTACAAAGCTCTTGGGCTCAAGAACCTTCATATTTCACGCATCCTCTCCTAAAGTTCTTCACATTTAAAAGAACAAAGAGTTCAAGAAAATTTCTATGTCCTTTTACAAGAACAGAGGGTATTTTCACTTTGCTGTAAGTTCACCTCTTATAATACTGACTTTCACAGTTTTCTGCCCTTGTGTTTCCTATGAAAACGTCTTTCACTTCCCTTTCCTGCTCCTCTTCTAAGAGTGAGACAGCACTTCAGTCTTCATGTTTACTGTAACGTGAAGTATTTTAGCAAGGAGCTGGAGTGCTAAGAAATGCTACAGTTGAAGCTGACCATGATTTTAACACTGGTCCTGTCATGAGACATTTCTTGCTGCACACTTTGGTAGAATTATTCAAAGGATCAGCTTGAAAGAGCAATGATGTAATCAAGGAATTAAACTAGAGGGTTGCATTTATCGCTGAGAGGAGTATAAATAATAGATTTGCTCAGTGAAGCACAAATATTCAAAGATGTTGTCTTCTAATATTTTTAAGATTTGCCGTAGTAGACTCTTAGTAAAGACAGAGTAAGAAAATGTCCTGGCAAATGTTGGGTTTAGCAGCTTTTGCCTTCAAGTTATTTGAAGCTTAATGTAATACTGTGGGGTTTTTTATCCCTCACTTTTCATTTTCTATGTGAATAACTGCCAAAATACAGAGGTAATCCAAGGAGCCAGAAACAGAAGTCCATTCTTGTGCTTCTTCCAGTTGCTGCCCACCTTTGCTCGCCCTGAAATTTCTCATTTTTCTGGGACAAAGGAGAGGTGAATATGAGCAATGTGTGTTATTATTTCTATGTCTGACCTGTGCTATGGCCTGTAAGATAGTTACACTTGGAAATTATCAATTCCATCTTGTACAATTACTCAGTTTCTGATTTTAATACTAAATTTAAAGCCTGTCACATACACTCTGGTATTTCCATTGAAATAAATTGAATAAATCTGTTTAATAAATCTAGATTTCCTAATGAAAAAATAATTACTAATTTAATTAAAATTAAATCACAGTGTTCAGGAAGGAACTATGATAGGTGGCAAGGGAGCAGAAATGTTTCTACAAGAAAACTCAACCTCCATTTTTCCAACTTCTAAGATTAATTATTTAACCTTATGGTTCTTTTTCTAATAGCTTATATACAATATTTCATACCCAGATACATGCCAAATTGAGTTACTCCAAATTTTCATAGAAAACATAGAAATACAGAGCTTGAAGGAATCAAAAAAATACACACTTCTGCTCCGACACAGAATTAGACATGACTAAAATAATCTCTCTCAATCAGTTCTGCCATCTGAGTCATTTTCACTTTAAGAATGTCTCACATTTGCTTTTTCTTTCTGGGCTTTAAAAATCAATAAATAAGTGAGGAGAGACAGAAACCATAGGAAGAAAAATATTTTCCTATTTTAACAGAGAATGGAGAGAAGATAATAACAGATATTTGATGTGAATATTCCCTGCTTATTTTCCCTTCCTTAAAAAAAACAGACAGTGTGAAATCCACATTACCTACATAAGGAGAATTCTCCAGAGAATCAATCAGCTATAAAAAAATCTTAGGAATTTAAATGAAATAGACCTAGAATAGCATAAATGGCTTACATAACAAACATGCAACTTCTTCTTAAAACTGTCCATGTATAGTTATTAGTTCTTCATACCCAGAAAATAAGATATAGTCTGATCAATTTTAAATGCTTACTTTTAAAAAGAGAGGTGAATATTTGAAGGAGGATAACTACAGGAAATAAATCAAGCTCATTTACTAAATTTTGCTGAGGAAAATTCAGCTGAAAAAGGTATATCTTTATGGAAAAAAAAAATCAGGATATGACTTAAAATGTGGCTACTATTCTTTAACAATGATGAAACAGAAGGCAAAATAACCATAAAATACAAGCCTTGCTTCAGAAGTCTGCAATTCTGTAGCTTAACATCTAGTGACATTAGAGAGAGAGAAGAAAACTATAAAACTGCTGAGATATAGGGCTTTAAATTTATATATATGTATACATCTACACATGTATACACATGTGCATAAAAATAAAACGTACAGATAACATAAAGACTGAAAAAGAATCCATCTACTTTAGAAGAGTGGACTATACAGCAGAACATACTAGAATTTACAGTTGGGGTAACTTCAAGCAAGAATTTACTTTGCTAAATGCATCTTTAAAGAAGCTCTGTCTGAAGTACTGCTATTTTAATTAAAGCCACTGCAAGTTGTGTAGAAGCGATGCATGCAGGCTTTCTTTGTAATCTAGAATTTTTTATTTGCTCTATTTTCTCAGTCATTCAGTAGAATTCTTAGCATGAAAAAATGAAGTCCAAGGCACTGCAGCCTTCATCTATCCCTACTCTTTACCTACAAAGCCCCCATGGACACTGAAGGTAAGAGCAGCTTTCCAGCTCTCCTAGGTGACTGCTGGCAACGTCACCAAAACTGGCCACAACCACATGTGCAAGGGCAATTCCAGATGCTGACCACAACAGAAAGGAGCTGGACTCTACAGGTGTTCCTAATACTCTCCAGTCTCCAGGTGGAAATGCATATCCTAGTTTTCCTTGCTGAAAATAAAGTATGTTTCAAATTAAAGGTCAGTGAATTAGGTTAGCACAATGAGCAAAACAGAAATAAATGCTACATTATGTCAGAGTTGTTCAAGTGACTGGTTAATTACTGAACATTCTGCTCTTTTGAGCTCCACATTTAACAAAGTTACAGTGGTTTAGTACCACACTGCAGACAAAACTAAATACAAAAGACAATTCCATGCATGGACAACACTGATGTTACCCTCTCCGCATAATATTTAAATGGGAACTGCAATTCTTCTCAGTCTTCTCAAATGCATGTTAATAAATGAACAAAAGGAATACAATTACACTTTACAGGATTTTTGTTATTTTGTGGCTTTTTCTTCGAGGGGGATACAGAGAGGTAATCACAGAATGGCTAGCCAAGTACTTTAGAACTATGGTGATGCTTAACTATTGGAGTATAAAATGATTAGGAAGGAATACAATTGCCTAAATAGGTTAACAAGGAAGCAACACATTTCACTTTAGTAAAACAACGTTAAAGAAATACACTGTAAATTGTTACAGATCAGTGAAAACATCTTCTGTGTCTCAGATGTTGCAAAGAATAACATCTTTCCACAAACACACTTAATCAACAAACCAAAGCATAAAACATTGTAATAATCATAATTGGAAGATTAGCTGGCCATAATGATGAAGATATTGTTTTTCTTTCTGCCTTCTTCTTAAAAAAATGTATTAGATCCCATCATCTTTATTTCCATTATCTAACTGTAGTATAAATGGAAGCAGAAGCTGAAGGGCAAAGAATGTGTACATAGGTATTCTAATCTTTACCAGAAATTAGAATTTGGATCAGAGGGTTGAGTTGGTTTGCTAGATGCACAAAAACCTAATCTAAAATTTAGGTATAACTCCCATACAGAACTGAACAGCACAGTTTTGCTTCAATCCCATTTATGCCTGATCAATACAAGGTAAGGTTTTCCATTACATACAGACTGTGTATGTATGTACTGTACAGTGTGTGAATGTAAATGCTAATTAACACAGTGTTCTGTTTCTTTGATGCCAAAAGAATATATATGTACCCTTAATTCCCATTTAAACAATCAACATCTCATTCAAAGATTGGAATTCAAAGATGCAATTATTTAAATGGACAGCTCACAGGAAAGAATTCTAACCACAACAAAAATGGCCACCAAAATTTGTTTGAACAAAGCCAGGAGTTAATAAGTTGATAAATGAAATCCCACTTATACTTTGCAACACCTTGAAGTCTTAGCAGTACTTAGTCACAAAAGATAACCCTAATATTTAAGAACATTTGAATAATTTTAAAAAGAGGTTGAACTAAGCATCAGAACAAAGATGCCACCATGCATAATGTCCTGCCAATAGTGACTTTCCTTGTGAATCCACACTATTTTATGCTTTATATTTCCAACCATCATCTCAGACTCTTACCAGGTATCTGCCAGTAGATGATAGAACAGAGCAAATGGGTTACAGTTCTTACAGATGCACTAGGGAAACTGAGTAATGTGTTTACCACCAGCTTCCACTTCTGTATGAACTTGGGGCTCTGGCTCAGAGAGTGCATTTATGGTAATTTATTTTTGAGTAAGAAAATGTCACACCTACTACTCAAGCAGAGATAGCCAAAGAGTTGACCTTGCTGTTAAAATAATGCAGTAATGTAAATGAAAGAGATGACCTGAACCCACTCTTAAATTCTAGACCGAGTAACTCTGTAAGTCACTGAACACCTTCAGCTTAATACAGCTGTGTTGTGCAGAAAAGAGGTAAACCCTATGCCATACCAAAAGAGCATCTAGTTCCATTCACTGCCTAAGGCTTTTGGCTATAACATTTGACATACATAAGGTAGCCTTGAATTTGGATATCATTTACATGCTGGACATGTTGTACTGTCTTGAATTTATTCAGTTGTAACAGGAAGAGCAACATAGAGAAATATTGTGATGTCAGGCCTTTTTAAGGCTTCTGGGAGTAGCAGCAAAGCAGTATTTGGATGAACCAGTTATGCTGTACTGCTGAAAAAGTAAAAGGCAGTCTTGCCTGCATGAACCATAAACTGAATGGACACTGGTTACTAAATAATTATTCATTACCTTCAAAGTGATCCTGCCACAAGTATTTTGGGCTTAACTTATTTACAGTTTCATTGCCTCAAATAAGCTTGATTTTGTATTTATGGAAATTCAGTTCCCAGAGAATCAAACAAATGATAAGGTGTTATGAGTGCTAAATTAAACAAGCAAGAAAATGTTCAATTCACTCAAACCAGCCTCTCAATAGTAAAACAATGAAATTTATACGAGATTAGGCCCACAAACTTGTGCCTCTCCCTATGGTTGATAAAAGCTTCCTTTCTCAAATAGTAATGGAAGCTGAGGTCTCTAAAAGTGCCTATCATTCCTGCAGGCCCATATAAACCCATAAATATTCAGAGTACTCAAGTACTGATCAGCAGTTTCTTTCAAGCTAGTTACTGATCAGGATGTGGGAAGAGTTAAGGGTTGTAGCGCTGTGCAGGTGCCAACTCTGTAAAACTGGGGTATGTAAGATGTGAAATGTTCAAAACACTTGAGATGCATACAGAAACTATGAGGGTGAGAAGCTAGCAAAGCAATTTCATGCTTTTTTTTTGTACCTCTAAGAGTCATAACTAGATAAGGAAACTAACAGATCAGTGTATAGTGAGGTTGATAGGACCCAAACTTCATGTGATGATTGCCTAGACTAACTTAATTTTTCTTATCATTATTGGAGAAATAGGTACTTGCAGGTTATCTATCTATTTATCTATCTATCTATCTATCTATCCACACTGTCTGTGTGGAATTCTAAGACATGTATTTTGGTGCTTCAAGCACCAAAACAAGAAAATAGCTCCACTCAACTCCATTTGATTGTGCCAAGCCCTTCCTCCACAAAATACTGATCTCCCTGCCTGTGTTGTTTAAGAAGTGCAGTAGAGTTCACTAAATCACCGTCATACATTAATATCATCAGCTGACTAAAGGTTATGTAAAGGTGCTGTTTACCAGCTGAGCAGCTCAGAAAAGCCTTCCTGCTGACTGCTGTTGGGAGAAATCCATGCTAACAGAGTATTGCCTGCTAAAGACTACTGTTGCCTTCCCTCTGTGGCTGCCATGAAGGTGCAAGCTGAACAAGAAAAAGGCAAGGGCACAAAAAATTGATGGAAGAAAGAAGACGGGCCATGCAAGGA
The DNA here is from genome assembly GCA_013397295.1 of Polioptila caerulea. Classification (NCBI taxonomy): domain Eukaryota; kingdom Metazoa; phylum Chordata; class Aves; order Passeriformes; family Certhiidae; genus Polioptila; species Polioptila caerulea. The sequence goes on from VYXF01003285.1 coordinate 102,490, forward strand.
GTTTGACTGAAGCGTGATATTTCAACTTTGTTACTCCTTTAGTCTTGGCCTTTTTCTTCTCTCCTTCTCTGTCTTCCCCAGCAAGCTATGTCTTGCTTTCCCATGAGTGTCTTTTCCTTGAAACGCAGGACAAAGTTTGCAGGATTCACTAGCAGGGAATTTGCTATCAATAAATGCCAACACTAGCACTTAAGTACCCTCTTGCTTGGAAAACAAACAATCTCAAAAGTTTCAATGCTACACCCAGGTGGTTTGCATGAAGAAAGACATCAAGCCTTTATTCTGGCATAGCACTATCACCTGGGCTTCCCGGAGGCAGTTTTCAGCCTACGAGTTGTGCCAGAGACCACTTGTACCTAGCTACCCAAGACACAACTGGCAGTGACAGCAGCACTCATAATTATTTAGCTGGCTACCAGCAAGCTCCTAAGCATAATTATGTAATTTGCACTCAAGTCAGGTGAAGAGAGATATAATAAGATTAAGTCCATTCCACTAACTTGGTACTCGTAGTAAGGAAATCTAAAAGAAAGCAATAAAGGCTTTGGAAGAAAAGATAAGGAACAAGGGTAATGGATCAAACAAGTAATATCAGGAAAGCAAATTGTGTTTAACAGGACACATTTAAAACTGTAAATAATGATGTTTTGCAATGCAGGCCAATTCACAGTTCTCTCCTGACAGATTACATATAGACAAAGTTGTCCAGTTAATAGCTTTCATAACAATGTCACAACCAGAGCACTGCCCTATCATTTAATCTAGATACAGGGATGCAGATGGATCCTCCCAATTCTGTAATATTTATTGATTGGGATTTCTGATTCAGAAATAAACATGATGCTCCAGTAAACATCACAGGAATCACAGTTTGATTAGTTACATCTTTTGCCTGATTAATCTGCCGCCTGGCTTCACATTTTCTTTCTACAATTTACAATGCATATTACAAATCATAAGATTTGCCTCTGATTACTTTAAACAGATATTGCAAATGCTGCTTCTCTGTCTGCCTTGTCAAATGGTCTTTAGCAGACAGGAAGCTTTAGACAAGAGAAATTAGAGAGGTATCGGGTATAGAATTTCAGTGACTGCATTTCTTCAAATAGCTGAAGAGGGAAGGCTTTCACTTCAATTTTTTCTGTTCCAGAGAATTCTCTGGAGTCCTGTTTACTCCCGATAATTTTGAAATGGCTCAAAAGCAGTGGATAATAGTTTCCTTCCACTCTTATGTTAAAAAGAGATTAAATTTTTGTGATAGTGCAGAACTTTGTGTTAATTCCATGTAAATAGACCCATTAGAAAGGATCTGAGTGAGAAATAACACAATTTTTACACCACATTTGTATTTCTGCATTTGCTGAGTCTTTCACCAGGGCTACTGGATAGTACACAGAAGAGGTCTGGCAATTGGCTGGCAATGATGTGTGTCCATCTGTGAGGCAGTATGGTAATATATTCCTGAATGGGAAGGTATTGGTGACCGCTGAAGGACAACTACAATGATACGAAGACAGAATGGAAGCAAAGGATGGAAGCATTTCAGAGACCTGAAATGCTGCTTTAGCAGACCTATATATTTGTAGAGCTTCAAGAAAATTTGTTAATAACACACAAGAGACTGCTGAGGTATTTAAGGACCTGATTCAACAAGCTATTTCAACCAGACCAGGTGTTGCATCCTGAACTCTGCTCACAAAAATCCCATGCAGCGCAACAGGTTCGATAAAGAGTGGATGCAAAGCTGCCCAGCAGAAAAGGATCTGGGACTGCTGGCTGATAGCAACTGAACATGAGCCAGGAATCTACCCAGTGGCCAAGAAGGCCAAAAGTGTCCTGGCCTGTATCAGCACCAGGGTGGTCAGTAGGACAAGGGCAGTGATTGTCCTCCTGTACGTGGCACTGCTGAGGCTACATCTCAAATCCTGTGCCCAGTTCTGGGCCCCTCATTTAAAGAAAAACATTGAGATGTTGGAGAGTGTCCAGAAAAGGGAATTGAGCTGAGGAAGGGCAACAGAAGCTCATAAAAAGCCACTGAAGAAGCTGGGGATGTTAGCCTGGAGAAAATGAGGTTCAGTGGAGACCTTACAGTTTTCTACAGGCACCTAAAATGAGGCTGTAGCCAGGTAGGAGTCAGACTCTTCTCCCTGGTAGCAAGTAAGAGGACAACAGGAAATGGCTTCAATCTGCACCAGGAGACACGCAGTTTAAACAGCAGGTGGAATTTCTTCCCTGAAAGAGTTGTTAAGCACTGGAACAGGAAGGTGATGACCAGGAAGGTGATGGAGACACCATCCCCTGTGGTTGTTCAGGAAGCGACTGTGTGTAGTGCCATGGTGTACTTGACAAGGTGTTGATCACTCAAAGTTTGGATTCAATGATCTTGGAGCGCTTTTCTAACTAAATGATTCTGTGATTCTATGCTTTATTTCTTCCTTACCATTTGTAACAAACTTACTGCTATGCTCCTAAGACTGCTTCCTCTGGGTTTTAGACCAGGGGTAGACAGACAGTATTGGTGCTTCCTGACCAAATCATCTTTTGATTATACCTACTAGAAAGCCTTGTTTTCAGACAAGATCAGATTTAACTTGAAAATAACAAAAGATAAAGTAGTCAAGGTTGTGACACTCAAAATACAATTCCGTATGTACTTCTGCAAAAAGCAGGTCTTCATTTATATAACGTGAAAAAAGAATATAAATAGAGCAAACTATGTGTATTTTTATTGTAAATAGGTCATTTAACTGTGACTATTACTACTAGCTGATGGTTACAATATGAACAGAAGGAAAATCCATCCACAGAAACACTTTAAATCTTATTTTCATTTCAGAGATCAGATCATCAAATCTTCTGCCAACAATATCTAGTAAAGTTTCAGAAGTGTGTGCAAGGGCTTAGATAGATAAGTCCCTTTATTTGATGTGAAGGGAGTTCTGCTTATAAATTTCTATGTACCAGACAGAAAATAGATCCCTTATGTTTCACAAACCGTATCACTTACTTTTAACAGAAGTCACTGTCCCAAATTCTTGTATACTCTGTAAATCAATCTCAGTTAGTCACAACAAATGAATATATGCCTTTTCAATTAATTAATATGCCTGTTAATTTTAGCTTTTCCTCTGTATGTAAAAATTTGTCTTGAAGATCAGTAAAGGATTAATAAAGAAAAGCACAGAAAGGCTAGAAGAGCTTGTGTCCAGAGATGGAAATACTATTTCAATCCGTTTTCTCTAAGAGTGTACCATTTAACACAAAGGTGAAGATTTTAGCCATCTTTAAACATAAGGATTCATTAAGAATACAAATTCAGAGGTCTTTGCAGAGCAGTTTGTCACTGTTGGACACGCAATGACACACACAGACACTGTCTGGTGAAAAGGCATAAAACTCTTCATTACAACATCTGACTCCATATTTATAGCATTTCCACACAGACCAGGGATTGGAGGAGAAGGTTGACACCTCTCCCATTCCATTGGTCAAGACAACTGCCCATCAGTTGTTTTTTACTCCAAGAGTTAAAAATTTTGTCTTAACATAAACATGTTTTTAATTATAACATCCATGTGTGAGAAAGAACTACAAGCTATGAAAAATATTAAGCTGTGGAGTGTACCAGAAAACTGAAGAAATCAGGGTGACAGCAGTTCCTCCAGTCTGCCCATTAAACATACCAGAAAATGGCAAATGATCCTCTAACTGAATCAGTGGCAATTAGATTTGACATTTTCCTAAAGATAAAACACATGCAGTAAAATACTTTATGGACACAAACAAACAAACAAACAAATAAAATAAACACGTTTCCTTCATTTATTTGTTAAAGAAGGAAAAAAATATAAGACCTTGGCTATGACACCATCTTTGTAAATTTTACCAAAAATGTTATTAGAAGTTTTTATTTCTACTAATATCTAGCATGGCAAATACTATCAATTGACAAACTTATTTGAAAGAGAAAAGAGTACTTACAATAGTTACCTGTTTCTTTTGTAGCAAACATTCCATCTTCATCTCTTGCCCTTAAGCACTTATTAAATGATTCCCTCTGGCCTTAAACATAATTTTCTCTCACTCTCCTGAAGAGGAATATTTGTCAATCACAGCAGAAGAAAACCTATCATAAAGTGTACTAGTTCTCTAAAGGCTGGAAAATATGTAAATTCTTGTTTAGTCTCTGCATTAATTCTTGACATTTTGATTAATAATTTAAATGTGCCCATTTTTCCTTCTCCCAGTTAACCCATATACCTTATTATGAGCCTCGTCAGGGCTGGCCTACATAAACTCTGAAAAAAACCCCTCTTTTGTCTATCATTTAGCTAAAAGATTTCCCTGAGCCCTAAGACAAGAAGCATAACCTTTTTTCAAAGAAGAAATGCAATGACTCATTCCAGCCGCCTATGTAGTGTGGTTGAGACAGAACCAAGTGTTTATGCCAAGATACCCTCCTTAAACATGAATAATTCATTTACAGGGCAAACATCTACCTTACATCCCATCTGAACCTCCAAAAATTGCAAGAACTTGTTTGTTTATTGAAATCCTAATCAAAATTTGCTTTAGCAACATTTTTGCCAATTTTTGTATCATTTTTGGATGAAGTTTAAAATTTAGTTTTTGAAAGATCCCTGATCATGTTCTTCATCCACATCTCTTTTTTGGTCCTCTTTGGTCAATTTTTGTACTGTAAATGTTGGAACATTGCTCTTCCGTTACAAACACCTTTACCAAATACTCCTATTTATTCCACACAGAGTCTCATTTTAAATGTTTGAAGGGAACAGATTTCCTCTATTCATTCACTCTTATTTATTTTGTTAAGAAGTGGAAGAAGAGATATATACATTTATTGTTTAGTTCTTGCTAAACAGTTTAATCCTGGAAAATACATACACACATATACACATACACACACGCACAAACACACGCACACATGGCTTTCTATGAGCCATAGGAAAATTACCTTTTTTTTACTCTTGTGAATGCAACTTTAAAAATCCAGAAGAACTTCCAACTCAAGCACCTTTCAAGGTGAACAATGAAAATGAGGCAAAGGACTTGGACGAGTGCTAGAGACCTAAATTTTTTTGTCCTTATGCAATTGACTTATCATGTGACTGTGGGTAATTCATCTTTTCTGTATTCTTGCATTATGGCATTTCCCTCCCTGCACATGTCCAGTAAAATAGCATAGTTTGAAAGAGTTCACTGTTAAATACTTGATTTTGTTTCTAAAATGAAGGGGTATTACCATCAGTTACAACAGGTTACAAAAACTGAAATCACACTGACATTGCATGACCTTTCCATTTAAAAGGTCAAAAAAGTAGACCCAGGCATATTTTAGGAAAAGATAAATGCTTTTTACTGAAGAAAAAAAAATCTATATTTGGAGGTTTTTATATTTCAATTCCATAGAATTCTATTAAAAACTCTGAAGCAACTACAAGCGCAGATGAACATGTTATTAAAACAATATATATAAAGAGAAAAATGTTGTATGTAATGGTCTTATTATTTCCAGTCAGAACAAGGAATTTCATGCAATTTTACAAAGGTATGTTTTATAACTCAGCTCTACCTTTTTTTTTTTCCAAAGTGTAGTCCATATTTATAATACTTGAATACTTTCTTGTATTGACATCATTGCATAAATCTAGATTTTGAATGAAAATGAGAAAACAATTTCATTCATAATGGACTTCAGAGAGGATTACTGTTGTCTAGGAAATAGTAGTTTTTTGGCAAGCATTAAAGTTCTGACATTTCCTTGTTCAGAGGTTATATTCCTAAAAGTACAAGCAAAATCTGTTCTGAGTTAATTTTAAATCCTATCTATTTTTGAAACATTGTCTTCCTCATTAGAAAGATATAAAATTGAATGACAGGTGTAGTCTGGCCTTAGACCAAACTATAAAGAGAATTAGATCATCAGCATGAGGAAATATTATCCTCTTTGGTCATTAATCTAAATTTTATTAATCAAATTTGAAGCTGCAATTTTGTTTGTCTGGGTCTGGATGGTCAAAAAGATCAGCAATAAAAGATGACACTAAACAGATTTTTGAGCTGAAAACTATGGAGACATTATATGGAGTCACCCTAATAAGGATGTCTTTAATTAATTCAGTTTTTCTGCAGGAAACTGAGAATGATATAATGTTATCATCTTACTAAAAATATGGTGTGTATAAATGGACTCTGTTTCTTCTAGCAAATACTGGAAAAGCAACGTCTCAGCGTAGGAAGTTTTATGTTTCCATATTTCTGGCATGGTTTAAAAAGTAAAAGTATGCAGCAATCCAGTAAATTGATGTAAAAAGCATTTCTGTTAACATAGCTTTTGTAATTTTGAGACATCTTTGTACAATTTCTTTTTACTACTCTGTAGTTACATTGCAATATCAATATTAGGGTGTTTGTCCATATGCTATAACAGTAACAAATGGTGCACTCAACCCTCATATTTTTACAGAATGAATTTTTATTCATCTTATGCAAAATACATAAAATAATTAATATTATTTTGCACAAATCCAACCACTCAAAATTCAATGAATAAAACTAGTTTCATTCAAGATTAATAAATACACTGCATAATATTGTCAGATACCTTTATTGTTAACAATGGCAAGGAGTGGAGAAAGACTAACTTCATGACATAATCCTTTTTTGTAATAATGAGATGAAGACAATAATGTTTTTTCACTGTAAAGTGCTGTAAAACAGGCATTTAATGTAACAGAAATTCTTTATCAAAGGAGTAATTAAACAGATATGGTAATGGCTGAGTAACCTCAAAGTGCCTTTCTACTCTACAAGAGACTGCAAGAATAAGATCACAGCATTTTCATGTTTACTGATTTCCAGGTTTAGTTTGCCTTTGTGAATTTCCTTGTCCAGGTTTTTTTCTGCTCTTGAATTCTCTTCCCACCGGTTCACAATATGCAAAAAATTAATCAGAAAATTTTGTTAGCCTTTTCGGCTTTGATTTTGTTTATTTGGGTGGGATTTTTGGGGATGTTTTTTGGTTTGGTTTTTGGTTGTTTGGTTGGTTGGTTTAGAGAGGTTGTTTGCATGATCTTAGCATTGGTAGCAGCTGGGTAGCAAGCTACACTCTCAAGAGTTCCATATGAGTGTTCTGCCTATAAAAACTGGAACAAGGTTGAAGAATGCAACAAATCCAATTCACATGATCCTATATGCACAGAGTTGCATATGTGTATGCAGCTGTTTAATTCACGTACACTCTAAGCTTGCCTCTCCTCACAGCTAAAGACAAGGCCCTAAAATGTTGGATGTGGCTGTTACACAGCAGAGAGCTTCCTGAAAAAACAGACAAATGTCATTGTCCTTTTCAGATGAGCAGGATGCTGCAACAGTGACGGACTGATGTAAAAGATGTAAGTTCCTCTGTCTGACTTAACAGCTTTTCTTTCCATTGGCCAGTACCATACTTTTGAAAGGATCATCTGGTCCTTGTGCTGTCTTGGTTATTATCCTGAACATATGTGCCAAGCACTGAAAAACTTGATCAACATGTCTGTTGCTCTTGTGTTAATCTCTCAAAATAAACTGAAGTCTTAGATTTCCACAACCAACAGTTTTCTATTCTGTCCTGTAACATTACCTTCTCTGATCCTTACTTATATTTTTCTTAATTTACAAGCAAGATGAATTCCTTATTTTGCTCTGCATCACATTCTCAGGAGGTCAAGGATATGCTAAAGAATTAGTGGGCATGGGAATCAGAAGAAAGACTACTGAAAACTTGAATTTTAAACATCTGCATAACTAAGTATGAGCAACATCTTGTATTTGAGCAGAAAGCATGAATGTCACTGTTTTTTCTGCCTTACAACTTTGCCCTTTAAGTTTCAGCTTAGACAAGTAGGCTATATGGACAGCTGTCACTGTCACCAGTGTGGTTCCATGTTAGGCTTAATTATCCAAGTTTTTACTACATGCGTGTCTAGATTCATGAGCCTAACAAGACAGAGAAAATTTGTAAGTGAAGCAAACAGAAAAATCATCAATACCTGAAGAAAGACATATTCTCTGTGGACAATTTGGTGATAATATATTTCTAAAGAAATTTGTGATTAAAGTAACCATGGACATGCCACCAGGTAAAAATTGAAAGCTAATGGAAACAGTAATGAGATTTAGAGACATAAAAGAATTGTTTGTTTTATTCTTTTCTGTGGTCCTGTATAAAGTGGACTTCTTAATGTTTGTTACTTTTGTGATGAAGAACAGTCTTGCTTGTGGTGAGAGAAGGGAGCTGGAATTAGATATTTTTGGTCTTGGTGTTACTTGAAGGTGAAGTGCCCTTGAGAAATCCAGCTTGCAGAGGTAAAAAAACTAAACAAAATAGCTCCTCCTAGTAGAAGAGAGGAAAACAAAATTAAATAATTTTAGTTTTCAATGTCATTAATTAGGATATTTAAATCTTGACATTGAGAAATTAAGCTTTTATTTATAATAGTTACATTTGAATGCATAGGAACCACCATCAGCACATTAGGCAAGTAATTTTATTTGATTTCTTAATGTTCAAAAGAATTATTCTGTACTCCTGACATCTACTACCAAAGAAAAGCTCTGTTTTTTGATCTCTAAAAAGGCCATGAGTTACATATTTTTTGCAAAACAGCATGATAGTCAAGGCACCAATTCAACAAGCCACTATTCAGCAGGTAATAGATTTGATCACACATATAATCTTGTTTTCTGTTAGGGGACTTGACAGTCAATGTGTCATTTAAGAATATTACCTAGCAAATAGCTTTGTTTTGGAACGTTTCCATATCTGTAAGTACAATTATAGATTCAATCTTGATTTCATTTTAAAATTCGGTAAAAAATAGCCCTTTTAATTAGTATTTGTGTATTAGAAGAAAGTTTTTGGAAATCTTAATCCTTCGCCAGTACCCTATACCACGAGCAGTTCAGTGCCTTAACCTAAACAACTGTTTCCATGATGGTGAAGCACATCTGTAGGTTCAGGCGTCCTGTATTCAGCAGGTTACACACAAGCACCAAGTTGAAAATCCAAATTGTATAATCTGACGGAAAAAAAAGCCTTGAAGCATGACAATTAATTTAAATATAGATCTCTGAATTATTGTCTGAATATGCCTCAGTGCTCTGGTGGAAGCTCAGTTCATGTAGATCATTTGACCATCAGATCAAAAAGTGTCATTTTAAGTTTACCATTTTAAGTTTCAAGGAGCACCAAAGAAAGATGTCGGAAAGATGTCTTGTATTTGGGTCTCATCTTTCATTGCACAGTTAGATCACTCGCTCTCTGTCGACTTAGCAAATACCATTGTCTAGTCACTGAATAGAATCCATTTCTACTAATGCCAGGAAAAGGTAGCATTTGCTTAGAAACTTCCAGAAATCCAAAGTTGCATGGTAATGCAATACTTTAGGAATCTCTTAAAAATACATGTCAATAACTTACTTAAAGTTTATTTCTCAATAAGAGAGAGATAAAAAACCCAATAGCAATTAATATATATTGCAGTCCGGCAGAATTTTCCAGCCAATCTGTGGTAGAAAATTGTATTCATTCATAGTATAGGATTTTACAGACAAGCAAAAAATTAAATGATGAGTAATTCTTAGAAAGTATAAAATTATTGAGAATTTCACAGAAATTGCTTTAAAACTCATTATATTTCCCTAAAACCTTTCTTTTTAATTTACATTCAATCCTACAGAACCTTCCAGAAAGAAATACTGGTTTTGGCAATTCAAACAATGGAAAGATTTTCTGACAAAGAACTCCTTTGGAGCCAGAGACAGAAAAAACACGTATTAATCTGAATACAAAGAATCAAAACGCTGTTAAAAATGTTCAAGATTGCTTTTCCTTTTTCTTGGCTGCCAGAATGGAAATATGAGCTATGTTCATAAATTTGCCAGCATCTTATGATCTAAAGTTATTTTTTAATTTATTTCTCGCAGAAGAAAACCTACATCTTCCAATCTAAAATTAGACTGTGAGACTGTCTTATCCTGCAGCCAATCATACATAAGGTAGCTACTCAAATAAAAATCAAAAATATGAGAATTCTAAAAGCAATAGAAGTAGGTCACAGTGAACCTTACCTATGGTTAAGGGAAACTTTCAGTAACAAAGGTATTCTTGTTAATGAGCTGTAATTTAATCAGCTTTCTCATGAGAAGAAATTGTCTCCATATAAGGTATAAATGGCCCCATACAGAGCCAATTAATGAAGATAGAAGGTTTGTTACGTGCCCTATCCAAAGTACTTAAAGGAAAAATCCTTGCAGTGGAGAAGTTCTTAGGTGCACATTAGTTACATATTGCTGGTTCTACTTACCTGCATAAGATTCTAAGCAAGGGGTTCCACTTTCGTGAGATTGGTAGAGAAGCTGTTGCTCACTGAATGACCCACTTAAGTCATTAAGAAAAGGAAAAGAATCAGTAACTGGTGCCTAAATTGCACAAGTTTCATTTCTATATATCTGAACCTGGAGACTGTGGTAGCCCTGCATCTGTTCCCTTTTAATTTATTTAATTTATTTTTTTTTAACAGTAATATGATGTCAATTTAAAGTTAAAATTGACATCAGTTGCAGAAATGTAGAGAATGCCCTGTTGGTCTGCAGTAAAAGTGCAACAGAGTGCAACATCTTTTCTTTTTTAGTATTTTCTCTTTTCTAGGTTTGAAAAAACAAAAGCTGCTTGCAGGAACTGAAGAGCTGTTGTACACTCTTGGTCTTCACAGATGTATTTCTACATTCAGGAGTCAATTTGGACCTCATATTTTAACAATATCTGACAGGATTTCAGAGGCTTTTGAAAGGACCTTGCAGTTATTTCATTAGTTGGTTGTCAATAGCAGGAGATGACGTCTGATTATATTTAGACTAAAAGTCATTCAGGGATTACAGTATGCTTTCACACAGTAGTTAAGACTTTCAGAGGAATTATGAGCTACAGACATCCTTTCTAAGACATGTACAACTAGATAAATGAAGTGCTTATTTTAAAAAAAAATGACATTTCATAAAATTTTATAGATACAAGTGAGGCATTAAGTTTTTTCAGTAATTACAAAACACTTAGCTAAACCATTCCATTAAACTTCTGCGTTCTTTGACGTATTTAGTAACATTTTTTCAGCCTAATTTACAATTAGCTGTTCTTTTTCAGTCTTTGTTAACTCCTAATTTAGTTAGTGTGTGGTGTCTTATTTGCTATGTATTTTGACATATTATTTGAAGAACAACACCCATATCATCTATAAGAGGCTTCTTATATAATGATTTGTTAATTTAATTATCACATTTTTAAAAGCCCTATATTTTTTGTAGTTGCTATTTAGCACTATGATATTAGGGCAAGAGAAACCAAGAATTTAGTGCAACTCTATGCATCAAGCAAAGACAACTGCGTGCCCAGTACTCAATTGTACTTGCACACAATTTAAAAAATTTTGGTTGGATACCCACATGGGTATGGAAAAACGGTATGATTAAAGGGAGTCTTGATATTTCTCATAGGATTCTTAGATATGCAAGGGAAATTCTAGCTGTTTTTAAGACTAATTACATAACTGCATTTTCAGTTCCATGAACCACTAAGTAAATTTGTGATTTCCAACTACTCTAGTCTCTCACATTTTCCTTACAAAAACATTTTTTTGTTTCTCTTCTAACTCCTGCTACTTCTACACAGGGGAAGCATTGTGCTGCATATCTCACTTTCATTTAAATTTATTGGCTAATAATAACACGTCTAATATGTATATGTTTTTACTAGGCCTTTATGCACCATATTCTATCAGCTCACGAATAATTCCTTTCACGTTTCACTCTTAAGACATAATTCCACATATGAAATCCCCATGCACCCATTCTTTAGTAATTTCAGGATTTTTTTGATGGCCATTTTCAACAAAAATATACAATAAATAAAATATCACCATTTTTTGAGAGTCTTAAGCACTGAATTTCTAAAGCAAATTTCAAAAACACGTCTCCTGTAGCTGACCTCTAGGATACCTCTCATGAGAATAAATATGGTGAACATACTACTGTAACAATCATATAAATATTAATATTAATAAAAGACTAGTACTATTATATTCAGATACTAATAATTTAGCCATTTTCTTTTAGGAAATATTGAAATAATATATTTTTATAAATAAGTAATATTAATTGTCAAAGCTACGCATATCAGCACCTGATAATTTAGACTTTCTGTTGCATAACCCTTGAGGAGATTATTAGGAGGACATTTATCATTTTTGCAACTGTCTAGGAAAAACAGTCCGTAGAAATGCTAAAGGACAGAGAACAGTATTTTCACCTCATGCTAGGAACTTTTAAGATTCTATGAAACCCTGTCTGCATGAGGTCTTAATCTTATTATCACATTTAAGTTCCAAGAATTTTATAACATTTTTTCTTGATTCTCAACAATTTCTATTAAATTTAGAATATTTTTGGAATTTTTTCCCCATCAGTCTCCTTTGCCACTTCAAATACTGCTCCATCACAGTTGATTAGCTGATGAAACCACAGTACATAGAATCATTCACTGTGTTTCCTTTGTTCACTTTTTATATAACAACTGGGTTTCTTCTCTTCCCATCCACTAGAACAATGGAAAATTTACTTACAGAGATACATGTCTCATACTTGACACTGAACTTTGGATTGTGGAAAAAATGGTGAAATACATACCTGTGCAGAACATTTTTGTCTCTGCTTTTTTTGCAGTATTTAAGAAGCTGTTGGATTTTTGTGTCTTCATTGTTTTTTTTGGTGGCTTTATCTAAAAGCATAAAGCACTATCTTCAGAGGAGGAGCTTAACTATTGGGGCTGTCAAACAACTATTCTTTGTATGGTTAATTATCTAAATGTATTCATAGATACCAAATGGCACAAGGGAAAATAAAATCAACTTTTCATTCTTCAAAGATAAGGGTTTGTTATTTCAATAATAAGTTTACAGTCAAGACAAAGTTCAAATTATTTTGAAGTGAAATCTTAAAGAAATTAAGGAAAACCTCTGAGATGGGTATATAATGAACTACTCTTACACATACAGAACGTTCCCACTACCTTATAACCTTATACTCATAAACACAGGTTTTTTGGGGGGGGGTAAGAGCCATGTGAAAAATTGCACAATATGGTGATAAATTACCTTGTGATAAATTAATTTCTTGTGTGCCTTTGACTGCCCTACTTGCCCTCTACTCACGAATCCATCTCTTGGGACTTTCTTTAGCATCCAAAGCCTGAGCAGGTTCAGATATATGCCATCCTAATTCTAAACCAGCTAGAGAGTAAAAAAAAAAAAAAATCTTGCTATTTCTATCCAGAAAAATGAAATAAATCAGCCATGACTCACTGAATATGATGCTAACTTCTGTGGCTGTGACATTTGGAAAGAAATACACAGATACAAGTGTCCATGTATACATATATACATGAAACTAATTTTCCAATTTTAAAAATTTCTAATAAAGTTTGTTCAAATAGGCTTTTTGTGATATACAGAGAGTCCTCATTGGTACATAATCAGTGCAAAAACTTCCAGAAGCAGAGACCTGCAAGTCATGAGCACAGTACACCCCTAATATTCCATTCATTCATCTACTCTATAGGCCCACGTGCATGCTCCCAGGCTCACAATGTTTCAGGGATGAGAAGCTGCTGGTGAAATTGCCCTGTACCCAGGAGAAATGTGGCTGGAAAACTACTTCTGTCTTCACTGAGATCTCTGTGATCAGCTGCCAGACTTTGTAAATGACCAGTCAGGCTTTAAAAGATAGCATCTCATCTGGAACATTCCCAGGTAAATATGCAGCCCCCCCATAACACTGTAATTATCCTAAATCAAATTCTGTTCATCTCCTGTCTTTGCACCACCCAGTAAAAACCCTAATTAAGAGCAATGCTGAGGTCTTCATTAGTGACTCTGGAGAGGAACTTTTGCAATAACACAACTGTCATAAGGGTTCTTTGACCACAGATATCTTATCATGTGCATATGTCACAAGGAGAATAAAATATCCTCTAAGGTCCTCTGAGGTCAGATTTCCTTCTCCTACATAATGGATCCATCAACAAATGCATTGGATTTTTCTGACTAGGTGATTGAGCTGGCAGTAACAGCTACCCACACACCTAGCTGGGATTGAACCTCTCCCAGCACCTCTGTTCATTTACAGCATAGCCATTCATACATAACCTATTATGCACAAATAGATAAGTGTCAGCACAACAGTATAAATTCTTAACCAGTTATGCTGTTGCACCACACAGTTCCTAAGGGTCTTGCTTTTGGCAGCTTCATAGTCATTTCAACAATAATAGCTGGCTGAATTGGCTAATGAACACCAGCAAAATGTTTCACCCGGGGCAGGGGAATGACCAGAATGCAAGACCTCTGACATTTAATTCAGCTGTTGCTACATTGCAGAAATAATGAAATGCAGGAAAGCAGACCAAGACACTGAGATTTTCTATGAAATATGATTTGCTGATATCATTTGCCTTGTGGAGTAACTTTTCTAGACTGAGGAAATATTGAAAATAAAGAAATTAAAATCCAGAATTGAAAGTTCACCCCCAAAAAATCTAAGTGTTGCATCAACTGCTGCTAGCTTTCATTATCTGACCTTGCTTTAATGTTGCTGCTTACATGTCAGTTACTTATAAGTAACTGGTCATGAATAATAATTCTCTCTGTAGCCCAGATTTGGCATTTGGGAAGATACTGTTCGCTGGAAAATGCAGTAGTGTAACAGCAACTAGTTAATTTTTTTTTTTTTTAATCAAGGTGTTTTCTGAGTTTTCTTTGCTTAATTGCAGAGGAGACAGTTTAGCTGAGGAACATGCAATAAATACCCTTATACTGAATCCCTGTTATAGAACCTGCAGCTGATTACATCAAAGATGTTTTAGATGATTTATAGAAATCTGGCCAATTTAGCCTGCCTGAACAACTTACCTATTAGGCTTTTCTACCATGGTAATAAGAAGTAAAGGAAGAGCACTTTAAGGCTTTCCTAAAGATTACACTAATAGTCTGTAGCATAAATCATTGATGCTAAATCTCTTAAATTTCATTCCTATTTTGGTTTTGTGGTTTTGAGGGGGTTTTTTTCTATTTTTTTTTTTTTTTAAATAATATGAAAAAACAACAGGTAATATGTTCAAAGCCAACATTATTTTAGTAGTGATTTTGTCCAGCCTTCTGACAAGCCAAAGAGTAAGAATCTTGAAACCATAACCTCTAATTTAAGGACTTAGAAACAAGATATTTGGCTTAATTTCAGTATACAAGTAGGGTTGTGGACCAGTGAAGCCTGCATTATGCCAGGAGTCTTTTAGAGAAATATGAAGCAATTATGTTGTTTCTTAAACCTTAAAAAATAATGACAAACAAGGAAATTTAATCAGAAAAACATTGGCACTGTATCAGCTCATCTCACCTTTTGCTTGGATATGAGGAGGAAATGGCATTTTTGATGGAAAATGAAGTATCACTTGAGCTTGTGAAGGCTTTCTTAGTCGACAGAGGTAAAATAAAATCTGCAAGCAAAGGATTTGAGGTGACAACCAAACTATCTAAACTCATGTTATAGAGAGAAGGCAAATTTTGGTAACCTATTCTGTCCTGTTAAAATGTGTTACCTTTTTTCCTAACCACACAGTGCTAATATGTTGAATTGGTTTTCAAATCACAGGAAAAGATTTTTCAACATTTACAATAACAGCAAGGTGAAGGGCCTCAAAACCACTTCCCCAAACATGTTTTCAAATATAAAGTTCTTTATCATTTTAATAAGAAGCTAAATGTGAGGATCTTGGCAAAACCCAAAAAGTCTAAAGTCTATTCAGTCAGTCAGCTGCTTCCCTTAATTTATTCTTGAAGACAAGTCAACCTGATAAATCCTCTAGCTTCAACGATTACAGGAGCTATTTTCAAAGGGACACAAGCTTTTAAAAGAATAAAAAGTACTACAAGAAAAAGAATGCTTTCTATTCTTGAATCTCTGATGGCACCTTCATTCTGTCAATATGTAGTGTTATTTATATGTGCGTAATGTCTAAAAATTAGTGCCAAATTGACGGGCAAAAAAACCCCACAACTCATTTCCTAGCCAAAGCATATGATTCTTGTTTCACTTGCAATGCATTTGTGTGCATAAAATACAATAAGCAATTCCATGTTTATGCTTCAAAATATAGTTGATTCTGTTTAAAATTAATTTAAAGACAATTTACGATGAGTTAAAACTAATGACAGACAAATTAAGAAAAACAACTTTCTGGCAAAGCTGAGTAGATTCAAAATAAATAAAGTACTTAGTGAAGTGAGTGGGAAAATTACACTAAATGATTAAGTGTTGAATCACCATCCTATTTATCTCACACTGCCATTTTTAAAAATAGCTCTCAGTGTGCATATTTGCCATTTTTGCTACTGTAGGAACAATGGCATATATTTTTTTTAAACATGAACTTTCTATTCAGCAGACAAGAAATGCCACTGTTGATCATAGCTTTGATCCATCTCTGAGATTCCAACTCCCTTCCACATAAGGGCCAATTATTGGTGTAGTTGATAATAACTGAAATACTGCAGAGGGTTCCTAGCAAAACAGTGTGAACTCTCATTGTATTATCTGTGGTGTGCATATTGTAGGGTATGGACCAGAAAGGGTTCCCATGACCACTTATGTGGGAACTCAGGGCTTCCCAACACACTTATGATCTAAAATACACACAAATCAATGACTCACCTCACACACAACAAAAATATTTTTTAAGAAAACAATAATCTGCTTTTTTATATGTTTTGACCTAATAGGTTGTCCTATAATACATGTCACTGTCTTGTATAGAAATATAATAATAGTGTAGCCTGATACTACTGGCCCAAAGAGGAAATTGCAAACGCTAAATTATCTTCAGTTTACACTTTTCAACACATTTATGGCAATAATATTTTGTGCCAGTATTGTTGTAGACTGACGCCTATAGATAAATTTGGCTCATTTTCTGGTCTTTTCCCTAGCTGCCAAATGGAGACAAAGATCCATATATTCTGTCTGCAAGTTCCTGAGGACCGTTAGCTCACCTTAGACATAATCCATCTAGAAAGATCTACCACTCTGGATCACATTCTGTTCGCAAAAATTCTTCTCACTTCATGCATTTCACATTCACTCCCATAAGAGTTTTTGGAAAGGAAACATTGCAGTCTTACCTAAGAAGATTCTGACACTCCTGAGCTCAGGAGAATGGACTAGAGAGAAATTCCAAACTAGAATAAAGTCCACTGTGGATAGTTCTTAAATTTCCTGTGTCTATTATGACTCCATCAGGAATATAGAACATGCTACCATTTGCTTAGGAAGAAAGTTGTGTCTTGGGTGAACTAGACAGATTTTCATTCATAAAGTCAAATTACGTAAAATCAGAAATTCAAAGAGAGAAATTAAGAGAGGGGGTTTATGGAAAACTTTTCCATTTTGTGCAGGCGCTTAATAAAGTGTAATGGTAGGCAAGAGGAATGCAGAGTTCCATAAGTATTATAGAGGTTAGCAAGAAGTCAACAAAATCTGAGCTATGTTTATGCTATGCAAAACAAGGACAGTGTCCTATTGGAGATACTGACATTAGCTATGAAAAAAATCATCTCCCCTGATACTTTCCCCAAGGAAAGGAATTTATAAGAAGCTGTGTGCAAAGATGAATTTCTGCCAAGAGATAAAAATAATTATGCATAGTACATCAGAAAAAATATTTTGGTCTAAATTCATCCTAGGGGTAATTCTATCATATGCTAAAGACTCTTACCAATAATGCATAAAGCCTACTCATTGTGACTATCTTTAATGTATACATTAGCACTATTTTTCATATAATTTATTAGTTCTTTGTGAAAATATTTGTACTTAAAAAATGACTATGAAATTTCCTGTTGCATAAGACTGCAAATCAAGTACATTAACTGCACAACTTTGCTGGCCTATGTTTGGTTTTGCATGAACCTGCAGTTTCAGGATTTTCCTTTGTATAAACTATTCCTATCTGAAAACAAACGTAAAACAGCTTTTAAAATTTTTCAAAGTACAAGAAAGAACAAAGCATATCCTTATCCTTATTAAGTGATCTGTCATTACAGTTGACTATCTAGGCATTTTTCAGTTTCATTTAATTTCCAGAAATCTTGTATGTGGACATTATATGTCCACATGCTTGTTTAGGTGTTAACTGAAAAAAAGCAACCAAACAGTACAAAATATTTCACAGAGTGTAAAGGGCTACTAAGGCAATTTTTCTGGTGCAGTATAGTGCTTTGTTCCTCTCAGAATTGCAGATTTTGCCTTCTTTTATGTTGAGCACATTATAATGCATAGCCATAACAACTTTTGAAAGAAATTGAAAATAGAAAATTGTTTTGCTCAAGATTATTTAATTTAAAGTAAATGCTGTCTATACACAGCAGTGACCCAGATTTGAATCTGCAAAGACTAGCTTGGGGCTTTGACTTAGCAGCATGGATTGCACAGGGATAATTTTGGAAAAGGTACTGAGAGTACTATGTGCATTTTGATGGATAGAACAGTAATGTCAGCTTTTGCATTATCTCTTAAAGATTTCTTAATTAAAACTGTTCTATCTCAAAAGCACAGAATGCTTCCAATTTACTACCTGGTGCCTGATATAAGGAATAGAGCCACGATCACACAGAACTGAAGGAACATTGTCACTCAATCGGAAGGAAGGGGAAAACCAGCTAATTTTAATTTAATAATTAATGAAAACAGCTCATTTCACACTCCTGGGGGAAAACAAAAGGAGGAACCAAGCAGAGTTTTGAGCTTCTGTAACATTACTTCCTAAAAAAATTTTTTTTTTTTTCAATGGAAAATAAATCAATATTTTTCTAGCCATCAAAAAAGAAAAGAAAAATATGGTAAGCCTATTTCTGTTTAAATGTCTCCTTGAGTAAGAGAAACACGAGGATATGTACCCTGTCTGAGTCTAGGATTCGGTTTTCAGGCACACTTGATCAGATGCTCAACAGTGAGCATCTGAACGGCCCCACTGAACCAAGTGCAAGTATTCATAAGTTTTAGGATATCTACATACTTCAGTACTTTGTAGGTAGAAGTCTAAAATCCTGCTTCTGTAGCAGGACACTCAGTAGGAGAGAAGTGATGAAGGACAAATTTTGGATTAAAAACCCTACTTGTGCTACTGATGACCTTGTCTGATGGGCAGACTCTATTGAATCTACTGAGGACAGTACAGTTTCCCCCCCAAAAAAATATTGATTGTTGCCTAAACACTCCCTAAATGTCAGAATGTCATTTTTATGCTAAAGGTAATGTGTTGTTTTTTTTTTTTTTTCAAAAAGCAGAACAAAATAGATTTAAGTATAGCAGTAGAATAAAAGACTGAAAAATCAATTAAAATCAACCAGAAAAAACAAATCAAAGGCTTTTTACTTAGAAAATATAGATGCAAAACTGAGTTCAAATGTCAGGTATTGCCATTGCATTCAAACCCATAACAAATGATTTATAGTGCCTTCTGGAGTTCAGAGTTTCTCCAATTTCATGTATATTTAAAGTGTCATATAACAAGAAAAGATACCTTGATCTATAATTGTTGTATGTGAAGATAGATCTGAGATGAAGGTATAAGGTATTACATATTTTTTGTTAAATAAATGATATCTGCCCACCAAAGCAGCCAAAAATTCTAAAACTGTTAACAGAACAGCCTAATGAATTAGTCTTCACAGAGTCATAACATGAAGCCTAAGGAGATTCCAAGGGATCTAATATTTTCATGCAAGACTTCTGGCAGAGTGACTGTAGAGAGGTGGGCAGTGGTCATGGAAACAATCACTCTGACATTCCTCATTTTCAGAGAAACACAGAAGTCTTACTCCTCTATGCTCTGCCTCTCCATCCTCCTCCAAAAGGAGATCTGAGACATGAGCTGAGTGACAGAAAGGTTATGTTGTCGTATTTCTTTATGTGTCACATTTCTTTAATAGGTTAATAAATCTCACACACACCCCCCTTTCCTTCACAGAGTGTCTCAAGCCCTATTGATGTGTATTCATTTTTTTCTTGTTATTATTGTGACTAACTCCCAAAGCAATGCTGTTATTCCTTCAAAGCTGCAATACTGAGTTGTAATTAGAGGGAAAAGTATATTTTTTACATGCATCTAAAAATATTCAGCCAGTCAGCACTGACAGTACCAGGCACAGTATTCTACTTACAGCTCAACCTATTACACACCACAAATATAAAGAACTGTTGACAAGAAATCTATGACTTAAAATACAACATAGAATATATTAATGTAAACAGCTAGTACCCAAAGAACCTGGAATTTATTGTACTTTATAGTGGAAGTACAAGTTTAGTACACCAAAGATCACTGTGAAGGGATTACCTTTTCTCTCATGTTCAGGTGGAAGTTTATCATAACTCAAATAAGAAATTTTAAATATAGAGAAATATTAATTAATAGGAAAATAACAATCTGCCACTTTCTTTGTTACTTCACACTTCCATTGTGAATCACAACTACCTGAAGTTAAGAATAAACCAAAAACCAATGCCAATCTTTTTGCAAAGTCCAAAATGCAGAATTGTTAACCGCAACAAAGGTAATGCAACTACTTTCTTTTTACAGCTATTTCGTATTAGCTGTAAGTTATAACATTATCTCTCAGGAACTCTGCAATTAATGTTTTTTCAGGTCACGGATGTGACAAGACATTTGCTGCCCACAGAAAACCGTTAAGTGTCTGAGTCTCATGGCCAGAAACAGTGTCCAAGAGTCAGGACTTCTGCTATCCATATCTGTCACTGTCCTTGCCTTCCTTTGCTACCAGGTTACCTGGTTATGATAATCAGGTTATCATAAAAATACAGCACATGGGTGTATTAGGTCAATGTCCTTCAAAATGTCAATAAAAAGTGTTCCAGAATGAAAGGCCTCTAGAAGAGTGAGATATAATACATATTCTTCTGACAAATAGCATTACTTCACTTGTTTAGGCATAAATCAAGAATTTAAATCATTGATAGTAATAAAAACCAGCACAGTTAATGTTCAATCTAAAAAGACTACATGCAGGAATACCATGTTCAGGGAAAAAATGAACTCAGAATAGGGGAGCATGCAGGCTCCAATTATTGCCTAGTTACCATTTTCATTTTCAGCAGAATTATTTTGTGAGTCTCTAGGAATTATTTAATCACCAGTTGTGAATGATGTCACTCCATTTATGTGTCATCTCCTGTATCAGTATCAGGTCACTTGCAGTGAAGATGTTCAACATTTCCCACAGGGTCAGACGAAAAGAAAAATTTTCTCTTGTATTATGCCTTTGAATGATGTAAAGCAGGTCATGTTCTTCAAATATGTCTTCTGTGTAATTCAAAGAAAAAGGAAGAGTTCAAATTGGATTTTTGACAGAAGCTTCTTTTTAAAGAGCCCCCTTGTCTGAAAAGACTGGCATTCATACGGATTTCCAACATATTTTGATGTCACCTCACATCAGTATTGACAGTGTTTTGATCGCTGCAGAAAAAAGAGAACAATTCACAGTATTTCAGCTAGATTTTATTGACACATTTCACTGTGCTTGGAGTATTAACAAGAAAAAAAGGTCTGAAGACTTATAAGGCTTTCCTGTATATACTCTGCTGACCAATAACCTTTCTTGTGGTAGCATAATTTGTTTTAAAAAAAGAGGAGATATCAACAGAGGGAATCAGAGTGGCTGCAACACAAATAATTATGGAACAGTACAAAAGGAGACTTGAGCTAAAATTTGGTTTACAGCCTCTAATATCTTTTTGTGCATTCCTAGTGGGGGGCGAATTCTCAGTAAAGCAATATGGAAGTTGGAAGAAACTCAGCTCTGTTATCCCCTCGGCACAGTGCTATTACCAGAAAGGGTGTAGTGACACAGAGGGCTCACGAAAGCATGCAGCTGTGCAGGTGTCAGGCTGCAGGGAGTGCCAGAGCTTGACACTGGCATTGTAGGGCAGTGGAAACAACAGCTGTGTGAGGTGTGACCAGACCAGGTGGATGATCTAAGAGAGGAGATAGAAAGGCTAAGAACTATCAGGGACCCCGAGCAGAAAACTTACTGCTGGAGCCATTCCCTCCTATCCCTGAGAACATGCATCAGCCAGCTGCATCACCAGAAGGGAAAAATCCCCTACCACCCTGTCTTAGTTTGAAGACAGGTGTGCCTGCTAGGAAAAGCAGGACTTTCTCTTACAATGGAGAATGCAAGATTCCTCTCTCTAAATTGCTGTAATTTTGAAATTAAAGGGGCTCTCAGGCAAAGATATTGGTATAAGAATAACAGTTCTTTACTAGTGAGTTTAACAAGACTAACAAGATAACAGTAACTATAGTATTAACAACAAACAGAGTTAGGAAACAATTACAGTTTCTCCAATGCTGGCACCTTTCCGGGATGAGCAGGAGTCCCGAGGGACGAGATGGATCCAAAGCTCGGCGGCAGCAGCCGGAGCTGTAGAGAAGGTCCCGGCAGGGGCAGGAGAATCGGCGTGGAGAGACCCAGAGCAAAACTGAAGCAGCCGAGGGTGCAGGGCAATGGGGCAGCAGCTCCCGGCAGGACAGGGGGAGACCAGGGTCTGAATTCCCGGGGGGCTTAGGAAAGTCACTCTGAGTTCAGTTCCAGGTGAGGTCTGGCAAGATCTCCCCACAGTCCAAGATCGAACTCCCGAACACCCGAACCCCCGAACTCCCTCTGTTCCCTCTGAGACCCCAAGTGAGAGGTGTGGTCGGTGCCACCCTCGCTTTGACAGTGACCGCCTTTGTCTCTTCCAAGTACTCTTAGGTGCCCATAAGCACTCAGCCATCAGCTTCCTAGCAACTTCTTTTTGGGAAAAAATTCTATAAGAAAGCACCTCAACCCCTAACACACCCTTACCACTAGCCTGAAGAAGAGGACCTAAAAGGGCAGATCAACAAGGGGGATTATGCGGCAACAAAGACACAATGAAGCAGATTTCTGTTAGGGGTAGCAGGTGAATCCCCTCCCAGTGACTAAGATGCCCTCAATATATAAGAGGCACTTGAGGCCAGAGACACAGCAACGGGGATGAAGGTACATCCAAACTGGAGGCCTGGGGCCTGTCAGTCTACCTCCACCTCAGGCAAGATAAAAATTAGGGTAGTTGTCATTGGTGACTCCCTCCTGCGGGGAACAAAAGATTCAGCCCAACAGGCCAATGGGACCTAGCCCGTAGGTAAGTCTGCTGCCTCCCTAGGGCCCAGGGTAAGAGATGTTTACCCATGTTTCCCGGCCCTTTGATTATTATCCATTACTGTTTTTTTCAGATGGTTGATGAAGTTCTAACAAGAAGTCTGAGGACTATCAAGAGGGACCTCAACCATTACATATTCATACCTGACTCTGAGCTTGGTGTCACCAGCAGAATTTGGGAGGTTTTGATAACGGATTGGTTTTGATCATAGGTGGATTTACACAGCACCAGGCCAGCTGGCAACAGATGGCACACACCTGTCTTAAGGAGGGAAAAGGTTGTAGGGCTCGTTGCGAGAGCTTTAAGCTAGAATTGAAGGGAGAAGAGGATAAAATCAGGGTCATTAGAGATAAGACTAGGGGTGGCATTTCACTTTTTGAGAGACAGTGTGTTAAAGAGGTCTTCCAGTCTGCTGCCTTGGCAGAAGTGGGGGATGGAAATCCATGTGGCAGCAAAAATTCAAGGGTTAATGGTGTGCTGGAAACTGTGGAAGCATCTGAGAATGGTCATGCAGGAATCAGAGTTTTCCCAGTGAAAAACAGTGGGAGCAATAACCCAACTAAGTTCATTTACACCGATGCATGTAGCATGGGTGACAAACAGAAGGCAATGTAAGCCATGGTGAAACTAAAAAAGTATGACATAGTTGTCATGACAGAGTCTTGATGTGATAAGTCACACAACTGGAGTGCTGCAGTGGATATTTATAAGCTGTTTAGGAGAGAAAAGAGGCAGTGGAGTAGTTGTGTATTATAGGCAGTATTTCTATTGTCTAGATATTAAATATGATAATGATAGGGTTGAGGGTTTGCGGGTAAGAATCAGGAGATGGTCAACAAGACAGACACCCTAGGGGGATTCAGTTATAGACCAGCCAACCAGGGTAAAGAGGCAGAAGAAACATTCTGTAAACAGCTGGGAGAAGTTTCAATGTCATTAGCCCTTGTTCTCATGGGGGACTTCAACTTCATCAGATGTCTGCTGGAAACAACATAGTAGAGAGGAAGCAGTATAGAAGGTTCCTGGCGTGTGTGGCAGAGAACTGGCTGACACAGGTCATGAGTGACCCATCTAGGGGAGGCACCTGCTGGACCTTTTGCTTGTGATATGAGAAGGACTGGTGGGTAATGGGATGGTTGTAGGTCATATTCTGCCCAGGGAACATGAAATGATATGGTTTCTGGTTCTTGATGAAGTAAGGCCAGCAAAACTACCACCTTGGACATCCAAGGGCAGACTTTTTCCTGTTTGGAAGACTGAAAGGCAGTCCTGAAAAGAAACAGAGCCTAGGATTTTTAGAAATGTTTTAAGAAGGAAATCTTAATGATGCAGAAGCAGGCTGTCCCCATGTGCCAAAAGATGAGAGAGCAGGGAAGACTGGCCTGGATGTAGAGGGAGCTTTGGCTGGAACTCCAGGGGAAAATAAGAGTGTATCACCTTTGGAAGAAGGAACAGGCATACCAAAATGACTACGGAGATGTTTTGAGGTTATGCAGGGAGAAAGTTAAAAAGGTGGGAATCTAAACTTCATCTGGCTGGTGCCGCAAAATGCAAAGAAAATATTTTTACCAATACATCAGCAACAAGAGGTCCAAGGAGAATCTCCACCCTTTATTGGATATAGAAATAAACATACTGACAAAGGACAGGGAAAAGGTTGACATACTGAAATGTCTACCTTTCCCCAGTCTTAATAGAAAGACCAATTATCCTCAGGGTACTTAAGCTTGAGATGGAAGATGCAGAGGGAGAGCAGAATTAGAACCCCATAACACAGAAGGCTCTGCAGATGGAACTGAACAAGTTGGATTGATCAGCCAAAGTCAATTGTTTGAGATGCAAAAAAGACCAAGTGTCGGGTCCTGCCCTTGGGTCACAGCAACTGCCTGCAGTGCTACAGGCAGAAGGCAGTGTCTGGAAAGTGGCTCAGTGAAAAGGACCTGGAGAAGCTAGTCAGCATCCAGCTGAATAAGTGCTCCCAGGTGGCCAAGACAGCCAATGGCATCCTGGGCTGTGTCAGAAATGGTGTGACCAGCTGAACAGAGATTTCATAGTCGGCCCTGTAGCTGGCACTTCTGAGGTCACACCTTGAGTTCTTTGTCCATTTCTGAGCCCCTCACTACAAGGAAGACTTGAGGTGCTAGAGTGTGTCCAGACAAGGGCAACAGAGCTGGGGAAGTGTCTGGAGCTCAAGTCTTGTGTGGAGCAGCTAAGGGAGCTGGGAGTGTTTAGCCTGGAGAAAATGAAGATGCGAAGGGACCTCATCACCCTCTGCACCTACCTGAAAGGAAGTTTTAGTGAAGAGGGGTTCAGTCTCTCCTCCCAAGTAACAAGTGACAGGAGGACCAGAAATGGCCTCAGGTTGTGCCAGAGGAGTTTTAGGTGGGTTATTAGGAGAAAATTCTTCACCAGTAGTGAAGAATTCAGTGGTCAGGCACTGAAATAGGGTGTCCAGGGAAGTCGTGAAATCACCACCCCTGGAAGTGTTCAAAAGGAGTGCGAATGAAGTACTTGGAATTTTGGTTTAGTTGTCAACATAGTGGTGCTGTATTAATGGTGAACTGAATAACCTCAAAGGTCTTTCCCAGCCTTAATGATGCCATGATTCTAATTCCGCAGCACTGAGCAGAGAATGTTCTCTATTTCATGCTGGCACTTCTACTTTTCACTCAGAATGAAGGATAGGTCGGTACTGTTTGAAAGCAGTGTCTGATGCAATGTCACACAAAGACTGCCTGAATCTGAAGCTGTGTCAATCAGATAAGAAAGCTTGAGAAAATATAAAATAGAATTATACTGTCTTCAAAAGCAGGATACTTTTATATATAAATGGTAGAAGAAAATAAATAAATAAATTGGAATATATATCTTTTCTGAGCACTTGTTTCCAAAATTCCTAAATTTAACCATAGAATTTTTCACCTCATCTGACTTACCCTGTACATTAAACTCTTCAGATACTGAGAGGTCTGAAAACCTCTCTGCAGAAATCAGGACACTTGGAGATACCAACAATCACCAGAAACTTGAAAAATGTATGGACTTCATATGTATCTGTGTGTATGCATGCAGACATCCATAGAGATTGAAAAACATTTATATACATGCCCTTATACACACACATACAGTACTTTATACACACTAGTTACTGAAATTGATATGTGCTCAAAATCATTATTTTGCTCTTTCCTGTGGAAAGTCATCAAATGTGGTTAAGTAATAAATGCTGATATAGAACAGCCAGCTACAAGAAGCCAGTACTAGTGCTAGCTAATCTCTGGCTAAAAAACACATTACAGAGAGTTTTTAAAGTATTTCTCCAGTTTTAAATCTGAGAACTTTTCTGTTTAATAACAAGTCCCAATTACATGGACAGATGTGCATTTTATATCAATTTATGAGAAAACAGACATGCAGAGGGGTTTTGTTTTTAAATACGCATAAAATTCAATAGAAGCAACTGACATAGACTGGGCATTCCACCACTAAACTAGCAGCCCAGTAAAAACTGGCGCCAGGACAAAAGGTAGAAGCAACTGTTGCTTTCATTGTGGGGAAAAAGAAAATTTGTGTGTACTTAAAGTGATTAGGAGTAAACACTGTTATTACACTTCACCTAAGAAAGATTCCACAGAGGAATTTTTGCAGTAATATTTGTGTCCTGGTTCAGGGCAAGTTTGGGAGAGAATTTCTAAAGGGAGCTTCTCTAGAAAGCAAACGCACACGGCCTCTCTCCCCAACCGGTTTGAGAAGTATTCCTCGGAGAGAAGTGGAAAGAATTTGTTTATTTAACAGGCACAGCACTCCCTAACACACAAAATTAACAATACCAGATGACACCACTCTTCCACTGCTCTGAAAAAGATGACAAATTCAGTGAGTCTCTCTTGGGGGTGATGGCTCTGTTATCAATCCCTCTGGCGCTGGGGNAGAAGCCAAAGTGAGAGCAAGAAGCGAAGAACAAGAGCAAAAAAATGAAAACAGCACTAGGTACTGCCCCGTCTCTGCCAGTGTCCCGCCAGCCATGGTGGAGAGACTGATAGCAAAACCAAAACAAAACATTTGCCCTTCAGAGCTCGTCTTAAAGGCACAGAACTTATCCAGCATAGCACACACGAATGGGGATACAAGCATCATAATGTCACCCTAAGACAATTTGTCATGCCAAAACCCACCTAATTTTGTTCACACCCTCTCAAAACTTCAGTTTCATGCAAGACCTCTCCTTTACCAATATCTGGTCCATGATGGCAGTCCATAACACCATATGCTGTGGGAAAAGGTGCCATAGGTGTATAGTAGGCAGATGTAGGATAATCTGTTTCCCCAGATACACCGTCATAGACTCAGAATGGTGAACCTTATGTAAATAATCAACATAAAATTCAGAAGCTGGAAGACTGGTCTCTTGCCATTTGAATTCTTGATGTCAGTTTCTCTTCTTGTAACATTGCTAGAAAGGACATTGCCTGACTTTGCCGTATGACTAAATGTCATTGCATTAAGCATAGCAAGGCAACTATGTAACATTTTTCTTGTGGGCTTGCCTTGACAATCCCTGAAGACCATAGAGAGCAATGATTTAAGGTGACTTGTATACTCACATTTACCCTGTGTATTTAGCTTATTCTCCTTGTTCCATTACAAGCATCTGCTTTAGAATGCAACAGTTCTCCCTAATCAAGTGAAAACAGTAATTTAAAGTTATATAATTTTATACTTTGCAAATTTCTTCATATGAAGATTCAATAGCATCATGCAATACTAGGCTGCAAATGAGTAGATGTAAGACTCAGATTCATTTATTTATTTTTTTAGAATAAAATAACCCAATTAAATAAACCCCAAGCCAAAATTTTTCCAATAACATTTGTCATTGATTCAAGCTACTCTAAAAGTGAATTCTATGTCATTATTAAAATATTTTGATGATGTCATTGAGAATATACTCAGCCAACTTTCATGTGACCAAGGCGAGTTAAAATAAAACCCTCTGCTCTTGTAATAAGCATAGCAAACTCCAGGGTGGTAGCTGCATCCCTCACATAAATTATAAAACTAATATGCATCATCTGGTGACTTAGAGTGGTCGTGGCAAGAAGTGACAAGGTAGTCCCAGACCACTTGCCTCTCAGCCACACTGCTGTCAAAGTTTGCTGGGAAAAGGGATCCTGATTACTGTGGCCTAGGCATGTATCTTCTACCCAATTTAGTAAAGAAAACAGGTTATAAGCCACAAAAAAATCACAATAAAAAAAAAAAAAAAAAAAAA
>VYXF01003285.1:131161-170935 GCA_013397295.1 Polioptila caerulea
CAAACAAATGATCAGGAGATTCTAGTAGATCTTGACTAGAAAGGACATTAAAAGAGAGCTAAGGAAAAGCAAATGGTTCTGCATATACAGAAAATTTATTCTCCTGTGTAAGTGATACACATGGCTGTAACCATGCTATCAAGAGATTATTGAATTTTACTAAAACCTCTGTAGATGATTATCAATTTATAGCCCTGTGGTTTCAAACTGATCTTGGAAAGAGACATGAAATAATCCTTATCACTAACATTAAAGAATGTCATTCCCTTTTTTCACAAAATTTGCCATGTAGGTTCCATGAAAAAAAATCAGTTGCTGAATTCCATGAAAACTGAGCAAATAGCAGTATCAACAAAGCAAAAGAAATAAATAGTATGATATCACAGACATTTTTTAGAAAAGAGACAAGTATAAGAAAATTATAGTACAAACTGCTGTATTGCTTATGCCTAGGGAAAAAATATTTCAGTGAAATGAGTGACTTCTGAGTAGGCAGAAAAATATAATATTATAATTAAAAGTGAATTTTTATAAAAGCATCAATCATAAAAAAGCTCCCATGAAAATGAAAATCCACTAGGCAGAATTTGCCCGATACACTCTACAATTTCCACAGGAAACTCTACCTGACAATTGTGTTTTGCACTTACTGATGCAATTAAGAGTGAGGATTCTGGCCCTTTGTTAGAGTTGCACTATGTTGTATTATGAATAAAACTTGTACTGAGTTTATAAAGAATTTTATTAGTTCTTATGAAAGCTTCAGGAATAGGATAGACAAAAAACTATAAGAATTTTAAGGAAAAATTATAGACAATGAAAGTACCTTTACTAAACAACTACGTTTTGTCCTCTTCATTCTCCTTCCTACTCATATTTGACCACTTAAGTTTTTCAGGGTTATTAAAATATCTGCTCCTCTTTACCCCTTGTCCAGACTCTGGGCACCTTTTACTTCCTGTTTCTTACTCAGAGAGAATTAGATGGGAGGGAAAGGAACTAATTTCTCACGTCATGTAATTCTGTACCAGAAGACATGTTACAAAACACCAAAATTAATAACACAAATTCTTAAAATACAGTGATGCTATGAGAAACACTTGCATTGAAGTTACAGATGTAGGTACAGATAGATAAATATGGATGGATGATATAGATAGATATATAGATATAGATGATAGATATAGATATAGATAGATTAGATATAGATATAGATATAGATATAGATATAGATATAGATATAGATAGAGATAGAGATAGAGATAGAGATAGAGATAGAGATAGAGATAGAGATAGAGATAGAGATAGAGATAGATATAGATGATATAGATATAGATATAGATATAGATATAGATATAGATATAGATATAGATAGATTAGATATAGATATAGATATAGATATAGATATAGATATGGATATAGATATAGATATAGATATAGATATAGATTAGATATAGATATAGATATAGATATAGATATAGATAGATATAGATAGAGATGATAGAGATGATAGAGATGATATAGACATAGATATAGATGATATAGATATAGTCAGCTGCTGGCATTTATTGAATTTGGACTAGCATAAAGGATTAAGACCTGATAAAAGAATTATTTTCTTTTTGTCCTTTAATTTCAGCACAAGTTGGCAAACATTTTCCAAGAAGTAAGAAAAAAAAAGTCGTATTTATTCTCTTTCTTCCAACACAAGAACATACTTCTCTTCCAGGAAAACCAAGGTTACGATAATTGGGAAGGTTCTTTACATACACTACAATTTTTAAAATCATATAATTGTAGAATACTTGGAAGTGCAGGTGACCCATAAGAATCATGAAATCCAACTCGCATGGTTTAGGAATGGTTTTCCTCAATTTAATGATCACACTGAAACACTCCAAAACACAGGCAGCTCAGTCACCTCCCCTTTACCCTCCCCTTCCCCACCAGCGGGATGGAGAGGAGATTTGGAGGCACAAGAGGTAAAGATTATGGGCTGGGGTAAAAACTGTTTGCACACACAGGCATCTGTTACACAGGGGGAGTGAGGAGGGGACACCCCTCACTTCTTCAGTGGAAAAGTTCTGGAGGTTCCCTGTGGCTCACTGGTACCAAGTCTGAAGAGTAGCTTTGCTGGCAGACCCTCTGCTCTCTGTCCTTGAAGTATAAAGGAGAAAAATTGAGCTGCTTTTTGTACAGCACAAACTGAAAATCAATGATCCAGAGGAAAAGATTCTGTGTTTGTATGAGGGTTTACAGTCTCATACAGATCTAGTTTGTTCTACTAAATAACTTTCTTCTGGGAAGAAAAAGAGACCCATTTACACAGCCTTCATCACAGCCCAAAGCAGAATTTAATACATTCTATCATACAGAGAAACCACATTGCCCTTTTGCACCTAATATAGAATCATTTTATTTTCAGCTGGTGAAAAGGATGAATTGCTTTATATAGAATCAAGTCTCGGGACCAGGTTACTCAGAGCTCCATCCAGCTTAGTCTCGAACAGCTCCAGGAAAGAGACACCACAGTCTCTCTGGGCAGCCTGTTGCAGTGCCTTACCGCCCCCACAGGAAAGATTTTTTTCCTAACAACTAGTCTAAATCTGTCCTTCTTCAGCTTAAGGCTATATCCTCTTGTCCTATCCCTACACACCCTTGTGAGAGATCCCTCTCCAGCCTTCTTGTAAGGCCCCTTTAGGTACTGGAGGG
The DNA here is from genome assembly GCA_013397295.1 of Polioptila caerulea. Lineage (NCBI taxonomy): Eukaryota > Metazoa > Chordata > Aves > Passeriformes > Certhiidae > Polioptila > Polioptila caerulea. The sequence continues at coordinate 133,874 of VYXF01003285.1, forward strand.
CCTTCTCTGGAGTCTCCTTTTCTCCAGGCTGAACAGTCTCAACTCTCTCAGCCCATCTTCACAGGGGAAGTGCTCCAGCCCTGGAAAAACTCAGGGGCTGTTCTCCTGAAGAGGTCCAACAGATCCACATCTTTCCTGTGTTGTGGGCCCAGAGCTGGGTGCAGTGTTCCAGGTGGGGCATCTCAAGAGCAGATATTTATAAAACAGAAAAAACAATCAAAAAAACCCCACAAAAAAAATCATATCCACAAGTGAGAAAATTCCTTCAAGTAATGGTTTGGAGAAGTAGCTCTGTATAACTAAGTGTAATTATTTTTAGGCATAACTTGAAGACCATTGTCTTGCATTAATTCTGACACAGCACTGCATTGAAAATACTCTGTCTCCTTACAATTCATAGATTCTACTGGTTCTCAAAGTTAATAAACTAAAGGGGACAGGCATTCAAAAATGAGATGAAATCATAAACTTTCCAAATTCTAATAAAACCTGTGCTGTGGCTTTTGCATCTGTTTGCTACATACCATGGAGTGAACACTCCAGCTTAAAATTATTCACTCCTAATAATAAATTGGCTTTAGGCTCCCAAGATAAATAAACCACCTATGTACGGGAATCTTGAGACCAAGAAAAAATTATAAGTACGTTGTTTTACAAGAACGCAGTGCCATGTATGACTTTCAGAAAAATTGTCCTTTTACATTCAAGATTAGATATGTATTGGTCATTTATAGTATACTCAATAATCTCAGCAAAAACTCCGGATTTAAAAATTCTCAATATTAACTCAAAGGCTTTAAGATGCCACTCTTTTCTTTTTACTTAAGAGAAAGATTTGGACTTTCGGGGATCATGGCCAACCCACCATTTGGATTGAATTACCTATGAAAAGCTTCCTGGTATTAAACATTAGAGAAACACTAATTTCTTTTATTCTCATTGACCTTAATATATATCTTAACTGATTTCAATCAGTCAGAGGATCAGTGATATAAGAAAAATCACGGCAAGAAGATTAAAGGGATAATGCACACATTTTGGGGATGGCATTTTGAGGTAACATGCTGGGTTAATGGTTAGACTTGATGACCTTAAAGGCCTTTTCCAACCTTAATAATTCCATGATTCTATGAATCCTTAATGAGCGGATACATTACTCAGTAAGCCAAGACCTAAATACTCTGAGAGATTTTAGTGAAGAAATAGTCAAATTGGAAGACTTTGAGAATATTACCATTAGATCAGTATTCATCAATTTTTTCCACTTGATTAATTTTTCTTATAACTTCATTAAAGTCATTACTAATGTCTTTCAAAGCATAGTTTCATTTTATAGTTTAGCTATCATAATTTTCCCATCAGAATCATCACCAGTGACAAAATATAAAAAAATCATACACATAAAGAATATGTTGGACAAGGTTTAAATAAATTAAGTTTACAAGTTTTCTAGTCCAATGAGAAAAATATTTTCAGGTTAATTAGTAATTTAGTAATTTTTAAGAAGCCATGAAGGACAAAATTTCAAAGGATTGAAAAAGGGCAGACAAAATGCTTATCATAGGTATAAGAGGAAAGAGAAGACAGGGAATTTCAGTTTTACTTGCATTCTTGAAATATTATTTTTTAAAAATTAATCAAACATGAAATTAACTTCAAATAAAGAAGCAAGAGGAAAACAGAGTATGAATAAAGTGTGCATTTGTTGAAAACAGGTTTTCTTTTCTACTCTTGTAGAGGAGTATCCCTCACAGATAGACAAGAAAATATAGGTATTTGTTATTACCTTCCTGTCTTGATTTCAGCTAAAATGGAGTTAATTTCTTCACAGTAGCTGTACAGTGCTGTATTTTGGATTCAGAATGAAAACAGTGTTGACACACTGGTGGTTAATTTTTTGCTGTTCTGTTTATTCTAGTCAAGGACTCGATGGAAGATTTTTTTGTCTCACGTTCTGCCAGTGAGGAAGTGTGCAAAACAAACTGTATCTTGGACAGGTGAGTCAAACTTACCAAAGAGATATTCCACGCCACAGAATGTCATGTCCAGTATATAAGCTGAAGGGAATTATCCAGAAGCACAAGCCAGTCTGGGTTTGGGAAGGGGAGTCTGGCATCACTCAGCAGTTGCATCATGCATCCCTTTCTTTTTTTTATAATTCCATTTTAATTATCATTATTATTATAATTTACCATTATTACTGTAGTTCAATTTGGTTTTGAAAATCAAATCATTCTTATCCCAGCCTACAAATTTAACTTTTGATTCTCTTTCCCATCCCACTGGAGAGGGGGGGAAGAGGAGGACTAAGCAAGCTGTTGCATGGTGCTTAATTTCCATCTGTTCTTAAACCACAACACTTGAAGAACATGAGACCTTTCTAGGAATCTCTATTGAGATGAGATCTTTCTAGGAACAAGTGAAAAAATCATGGTTATTGTGAAACTATAGCAGGACCGAATAAAACATTTAGACATACTGGAGATACATGGTTATTAATGGTGGACTATAAAATATGAGGGAACAATTGAATATCCTGTGGGTGTATGTATGATATAATTCAATTTTTTAAATTAATAATGTACTTATTAAATTCACAGATCTCAGAAGTACTACACACACATTGAACAACACAGAATTGAAATAAAAAATATGAAAAATTAGAAAACAGACCTGATGGACTAAGACTGATGTGAAGTTTATACCTGGACAAGAATAATCAGTCCTGCAGCTGACTGGTAGGGAAGATCTGATTACACAGACTTGATGAAGACACAGAATTTATAATAAATCACAAACTGATTATCAGATTAACAATTATATGCTGCTTCAAAAAAAGAGGAAAATATCAAAGAAAGATATATGCAAATACAAAGAACATTGATAGTAAGATGGGTAAAGCAATCTTTCCGCTCTACTAAGAAACGGCAGGGCCTCAACAAGAGTCCACAAGAATCCAGAATATATTTATCCAATGGAGAAGATCCAGAGAAAACTAATGGCAGTTCTAGAAAAGGCGAAGTAGGAGGGAGGGAGGGAGGAAGTGAGGAAGGGAGGAAGTTAGGGAGAAGGGAGGAAGGGGGTAAGGCAGGAAGGCAGGAAAGAAGGAATATTTGATTTTCAGAAGCAAAAAGATAGATACATATTTCTTAATGAAAATACACAAAAAGAAATTGTAAGAGGAAAAAGGGAAACAGATCTCTCCTCTGTTATAGAGACATGAAGTAACAGGTTTGGACTGCAATGGATGATGGAGGCTTGGCATCAGGAGAACATTTAGTGATAAGAGATACTAAAGCACATGACTGGTGGCCCGGAGGATCTGCAATCTTTCTCAGTGACATTGCAGAATCCTCTCTTGGATCTGTTTTGCAGAAAGAGATGAACGACAGCATTTTTAAAGGTCTTTTAAATAAAGGGTTTTTTCTGATTCTGGAACAAAATACACATGATGACTTCATTAGCAGATATATCTTCCAAACAAATGCATCACTGGATGTCATCCACTGAAAAGGTATGATGTACTTTTGTGCACATGGAGAAAATGGTGATTTGAGGAGCCTCTGATGAATTTTGGCCAGGAGCCAAAACACATCCTTAGAGTCATATTCTTTGCCATGACAAAAAGGATGGCAAGGACCTGATAACTATTTTTACAAAAATGGTGAAACATGCCTCGAACCATTAAAAAAGCTTATAACACCCCAAAAAAATAGACATATCTTACTCACTCTGATTGCCTTCATTTGTATTGTCTGTACGTGTTCCTGGGGGGACCAATAAATAGACAGTATTCTCATACCACTGGATTTGCCAGTGCCCTAAATGCTGTTACTTTTGGTGTTCCATTGACTTAGCTGAAAATCCTGAGACAAGTTAACGTAATTGTTTTTCAATAACTTTATTCTTGTGTCTCCACAGACTTTTCTCCAACTATTTTGTTGGTGAGTTCTGTATCATTTATGAGATGATTTACAGGATATAATCCTGTCCATATCTGAACAGGATCTGAAACAGGATCTGAACATATCTGAAATATTGAAAATATTTTCAATTAAAAATAAATCACCAAAAACAAGACAAACAACCCAAAGAACCAAAAATTAAGTGAGAAGAGAGAAAATCCCCTGTTCATGTAAATACCCATTTGTCTGGGACACAGTGGGGTTCCCATCACCATGCATATTCATTATTGTCTACTATTTGCCTGAGCAGAAGATTCTTAAAAAGAATCTTCTTAAAGGAAGAGACTTGTTTCTTGTAACTAAGTTGTTGTGATACAACAGCAATTTAATTTAAATATCACTACTTAACTAGCATAGTGTCTTAGGAGGACCACAGTGTCTGTCTCAGGACCCAATCTATTAAGCACATAGAAAAAATACCCCGGTTTCATTAGTCTGTACATTTTTTTAAGGCTTTCTACTCAATTAAATATGAAGTGAGCATGCACCTTACAAATAAAGCTGGGATTAAAAGAAAAAAAATAATCTATATACTCTATGAGGAGAGGAATACAGAATATTTGCCCAAGTCTCTCACTTTCATGTTTGTGAAGGAAAACCTGAAAACAAGGAGTTAGTCCATCTTTCACCAGGGCTTGGATAGCATTAACATTCCAGCCTTTTCTTTTATTTTAAAGGTCATGATTTGTGCAGGTGCTAGTGTCAAAAAACAAAGTCAGATGGGAAACATAAAGCACAGATTAGGAGCATATGCAGAAATAAAAACCAGCAGAAAACAGAGTCAAGTTTGGGATAGCACCAAAATGTGAATTCTTCATCTTTGTTTCTTCACTAGCAACTTCCAGTCTCCTGATCTCCCCAGCAAGCAAAACTGAAGAATTTGTCTCCCTCCTCTCTTCTTCCAAACAAAACAGCAACAGCAGTGCACCATGCAGAGCTGTGGGAACCCAGAGCTTGTCCTTGACTGCTCTGGGGGCTCAGGGACCTGTGCAGAAGGCCCAGAGGGCTCAGAAGCCCTGGCAACAAGCCCAAAACACCTGTGGGTTGGATTTTAGCCCGTGGAAGAGATTACCAGCTTTAAAGAAAAAATACAAGTCTCACAAATTTAAATAGAATAATATTAAGATTGTCACAGGGTGGAAAAGTAGATTTTGGGTTTAGTACATAGAGGTAGTGAAGCCAAGACGGAGGAACCGCATGGTTTTTAGGCTTCTTCCTTCTTCTTCATCTCCTCCATGATTCTGCTGTGATGGTGGCAGTGGTGATTGGTTTGAGTAGAATACATATTGTCTAACGTAGATGATAGATATTGGAAAATAATTGTAAATAAGGTATACGTAGTTCTTAGTATAAAAGATAAACCACCACCTCTCGGGCGGGGAATAGCCTGGAACTGTCGTGCTGGAAAGACCTCGGCAGGACAGAGAGAACAATGTTCTAGATAAGCTATTATAAACAATAATAAAAGTATCTGAAGACCGAAGATTTGCACGTCTTTCTTCTCCTGGGCAAGGAAAAGGACTTTTAACACCTTGGGGACTTTCCCAGAAAAAGCAGGAAATCCCCACACAGAGCTATACTGATCAATTTTGTACTTCTAAAGATGATATGCTGGAAAAGTGCCAAAAAATTTATCAATTCTGTTCAGGCGTGACCAGTATAGTGGTGCAGGTACACTGTGCAACTCCTGCTTGCTGTCAGCAACCTGTATTGATGGCATTGTATAAAGAGACATGTCTCTGATCTCATCTCTTCCCTCTCTGTATTTCAAAGAGGTCAATAAGAACAAGGAAATAAAATCACCTTAGCTGTGCTCTTCATTTCTGTGATATGGTTATATATAAAGCACAGGGAATAAAACAGCAATTTCTAAACATGCTATATACAGTTGTTGACCCAATAGTTTCATGGAGGTATCACAAGTTTGCAGGTGTTGAGCCATCATACATCAAACTGCAATCTAGAGGGTCAAAGACCCAAAATATTACCCTTATGGTAAATGAAAAGTTAACATTATGTGTAGATCAAATAGCAATTTTCAGTCCTGCAAGATCAGTCCTACAACTTTTAGATTACAAGAAGAACCAAGAGTTACCACTATTTAAAATACTGCTTTGCAAGTTCAAAGAACCAGAATTTATTCAAACACTGATAGGAGGAAAAAGAAAGGCAGATACATCATTTATGGATATTATTTACCAGCTCTATTTCTAACTGAATTTTTATTATTAAAACCTCTCTAGAACATAAATCTTCTATTAATAGCTCATAAATAGGCACTGAACTGAAGCCACAATTTCTGGAAACAAATTTGATCCAAATACAGCTCAATATACAGTAGAAAAGGGATTTATTCATTATATTTGGCTGCTTACAAGTACTGGGACACACAGAAGTCATGTTTCTATTTAGCTAACAACCATTGTGCTCTAGCAGCTTGAGCATTCCCTAGACACAGCCATTTGTGACAATTTCATACAAATGTTTTAAGATACAGAGCCATTATGGCATATCAATTATTAATATTATTATGAGAATCATCAGTAATTTTAGGTATGAAGATTGGAAGGCTGAATAATTTGGGCACCTTTCCCATGAGGGAAACATTTGAGTTTCCAAGCACCTTATTTGTTTGATCAGTGTTTTCTGCAATATTGTAAAATAGTCATGATGGTTCTATTTTTACCAGGATTTTTACATCCAAATGTATTTGTTTTTGTATAATCTTATGAGATTCATTTCTCCTAGGAAGATAATAGTTTCTAGCCCAGGGAACACAGTGTCAATGCTGGGATAGCAATTTTAGTTTTTATTGTAATATTTGAAGAAAATCAAATTGCAGATCCCCCCAATCAATTGGACACAACATCCTCTGTCCTCTCTTCAAATCTAGCTACCCACATACACTCTATCCCTCACTGCTGTTCAGATCTCCCTCTCCCAACTTACAGTATCTCACAGAGAAAAGTTCAGAAGTCCCGCTCTGCTAAGCAAGACTGTCTCAGTAGCTTCAGAGTTCTTGCCTGGAGAACAGAAATCTCGTCATCTTTGTTAGGCACATGTCTGCACAAAGGCCAGCACACTGTTCTGCCAGCATAGGTGCCCTTAAAACGTGCAAAGAGAGGCAGTTTATCCAGCAACAGCTCCCTGAAGATACTGCCTGTGCAGAGACCCTGAGCAATTCCCTCCTCTCATCCTTACCTGCACCACTCAGGCACCGCTTTTAAATGACCCAGAACCACTGGCCAGCCACTGAGTTCCATTTCTCCATGTCCACATAAAAACTAAAAGGAAATGGAGATTCATCAGCAAACCACTTACATTTCAAGAGGAAATGCAGCACTGGAATGTTTTGTACACTGATGGTTAGTCTTGTTGTTGCTAATGGAGCAATAAATTCCTAACAATAGACTTTGACTGAGGGCCAAGTAACAAGAAATACTGTTTAGCAAGGCTAAATGAGAAGTTTCATATCCAATAAAACAATAAGTAGCATGTTAATGTACATTTTCATTTGCTTACAAAAAGAATATAAAAAATGCAGCACCAAGAAGACTTTCTGAGAAGGGGTAGATGCAAATTAGCAACAGGACAAACTTTCATCCTTCACAGTAAAATACTTGTCCTGGAAGACCTTTGCCTTCCATATGCTGCCAAAAGATCATTTCCTCACATTTCCTTTAGTTTCTGTCAAGTCAGATGGCACAGTGAAGGTTGGTCACTGCTGTCTGAGTGCAGAAACTTAAATGGTTCTCTGTCTCCAAAATAGTATGGCTGGCTTACCACGAAGGGTTAATGAATCCTGACCCTCCCCTTGGAGCCAGGGCTGTGACATGGCCCAAAAGCTCTCCCAGCTCCCCTAATGTCAGCAGGCTATGCTGTTTTAGTTTGCCCATGAGGTTCAGGGTGCCAGAGTACTGGCAGAGTTACATTTCTATTTCAAGTCCCATGATGCCTGATGCTGCTGGGTTTTTTTCCCAGAAAGGCAAGCTTCTTACCTTTCTAACTTGAAAGCATGTTTCAAGTGCATCTTAAAAGCTCAGAAGCAGGAAGGCTGCATTATGCAAACAATTAAGAAAAGAGGCTGACTGCAGTTTCAGGGCTTATGTACGGAATATGGAGCAGAATGCACTTCCATGTTCTTTTAACAGAGCTAAACCAAGAAAATGCCAACATATAGATGGTGTTTAGTGCATATGGAAAGTTTAAAGACATTACTGCAGCTGGTCTTTTGCTTAGTTTTTCAATCTTGCCAGTGAAGTCATTTTTTGAAACAATATGTTTGTGGGCCAGATCCTCAGGAGGGTCTAATGACATTGTTTCAGAGAAAAGAGATGAATGACAATTAAGTAGATAGATTAGCTATAGGACAAGGTCCTCTGATCTTGTTGCATTCATAGCTATCTCTGGGCCAAGGCTGGCTGGTAGAAATGAGACAGTTTAAAATTACTGAACAAGGCATCAGGAAAAAAGATGGCAGCAGGAGGGCCTAAGATGAACTGTGCATGAACCAGGGGTAGTAGACTATGGCCAGTAGAGAGCAGTCTGCACCCCTGTCTGTCTTCCCCTTCCTTCCTGGGGATTTTCAGGGCAGGTATTTAGGAGAAGAGAAGATGAGGTGCTGAAAGGCTTGTGGTTTGGCATTGGAAATATTGTTCCTCTTTGCACACTCCTGCATCTCTGCCTGCAAAGAAAAAGGCTGCTTACTTGTGTACTGTCAAGTTTTTTGGGGCTGACAAGAAAATAATTGTTTCAGAAAACTAGGTAAAAAGGCTGCATTCTAACCGTCTTTACCTTCATTCATGGCGGTCCATAATATTTCAGAAAAGAAGATGCTGCAGCAAAATGTATTTTAAGGCAGCTGTTTCTACAGTTAGGTAACCAAATCCAAACTTGGACCTGGAATGAATGCCCTCGTGTCCCAACCTGAATGCAGCATTGGTCATCCAAATGGTGATAAATACACAAGATCTGAAGTTAAACTGCAAACAAGAAGAAGTCTGAAGAGATAAATCAGCCTCCTCTTTGGGATAAAATTGAAAAGTTTCACAAATTAACACACTTCCACCTTGCCTGACAAACCACAGCAAGAGCAAAGCTTCTGGGATGACAGCTAATGGATGTCAGGGAAGCCTTCTCTCTTGGTAGAAGTAGTATCTCATGCTAGGGCCACTGACTAACAGGGGGAGGAGGGTACATCATAAAATGTGTTGGTCTCTTCCAGCCACGTCAGATAGGCTACCTGGAGGTGGCTCTCACTCCTTGAACTCTGCTCCTCTTGTGCTGCACATTATTCTTTTCTGCGATGCCTGACTGTGATGTGATCACTTGTAGCAGGCAATGGCCCCAATATAGGAGTCCCCCAGTTTGAACTTTTTACTTCTGTTCAAGGAAGAGTGACAAGCTCAGTAGCAACTGTCTTTTGACAGTGTCCCTGTGGAGGGAGAATGAAGCGGGAAATATTAGAAGGGTCACTGAAAGACTTAAGCACCAGATTTTAATGTTCATTTCCAAATACCAGCCCGCCTCCACCTCTCTGCCTAAAAACTCATTCCATCTGTCTGTCTCTCCTAATGATCACTCATATTTTTATTTGTTTTTCTTACTAATGTAACTGGTGGTACAGAAAACAAAATATGTAACAAGAGAGTTGGGTTGGGGATTTTTTGCTCATTTTTTTCTCCTTCTCCCTTTCACTCTAGCTGTGAACTTGCTCTAAGGCATTTCTTGAAATTGTTGCTTTTAAGTCTGGTTTGTGAAGAAGGATTTCATGACTCTTAGCCCCCAGAGAATCGTTCTTTACCCTACCACTTTTCTTTGCCATCTGGCATGTTTACTTGAGTAAACATGTAGGGTCAGAGGCCAACGTGGACATGTGGAGGGACAGCTTTATCATAAAAGCTGCAAGGAATGAGTGGGTTCTTCTGAATATAGCCGTGTGTGTTTTGCTCAGCTGCTGAACACAAAGAGGTGAGGCTAGTCACATTGTTGAAAGAAAATAAAGAAAACTAAATAGACAAGGAGAATGGCAAATTGTAAAACACAGGTCTATTTTATTTGGTTGTTTGGGAGTTTTTTTCTCTAAACCTTTCTGGACGCATTTCTAAAAAGTATGTCAGAGAGGACATAAAATCTCTCTCTCCACATTCTTTCAGAGACTTAGTTTATAAAAGTTCAGTAGTGACCTGGAGGTCTCAAACCAATGCAGGTGCAGGTAGGCAGCTGCAATAAGACAAGACCCACACTTCAGCTGTCAAGCCATCATCCATTTAAGTGCCAAATTCTGATTTCGGTACTTAAGGACAGGACTTAATTTTATACAACTTAGAGGAAGGAAGGTACAAAATTATTTGGTCATATGAATGCAGTCATTTAAACAAGGGTGACCTTGCACCACATGAATGTTTCTAGGTAAGAGGGACAGGTCTGAGTAAGCCTGAGACACCTTTACTTTTTCATTGTTAGCTTTATTCAGAGTAGATAAAATCTGTTACTCCCATGTGACTACTACCACAATAACCTGAAAGTTCACTCCCTCAAAGATTTTCTGCTTTCATGCACACTTCCTCCCTGTCTGGGCCATTCACTTAAGATTTGGATTCCATGATCCTTCTGTGTCTCTTCCAACTCAGAGTAATCTGTGATTCTGTGATTGACTTTCAAAGCTCACTGCATCTCTACTACAATTCAGAGCTTCTTATTTTATTTTTTTTTACCTAGAGAGTGCCAGTATCTCCAAGAAAAACAAACAATTCTGTTTGGGATATTTTGGTGTGGTATTTAATCAGCAGCTGCAAGCGAAAAAGGTCTACTCATAAGTGGCTCCTGCTGAGAGGTGAACTCTTCTTTGTGGCCTCAAATCCTCAGTGGCAGAATGGCACTAGGGCTGGATCACAAAACTGGCCCCTTATAACCCATCCCAGGGCCCATCCTTCACAGCTGGTGGTAAGCCTGCTGCAAGATCTGGTTTCTTTCATCGTGGGATGGGGGACAGACAAGAGGATCAAAGACCTTCAAGATGGTTTATTCCCTTCCATGAGCAAGGAGAGCAGAGACTGATTATGGTGACCTTTATGCACAGAGCCTGTCTATTACAAAAATAGGAGACAATCTGTAACCATGGAAAGAATGGCAAAAATTTTTGCTGTCTGAGAGCAAAGGGGAGCAGAAAAGGACACTGCCCAATGGCATGGCCATGAGCCCTGCCCTTTATTGATAGTACTGGGTGAAGAAAAAATCATCCTCCAGAATTCATTGCCCAGCATAACATTACCATATACCACAAATGGCCTTCAAAAGAGCAAAACCACCTGTCCAAAATTACTCCAACCAATTTCAGATGATATATAAATCTGATGATATAGGAAATAATACACAGGTTAATAACGACATCTTATTAATGGATCCTTTTTTGATTATATAAAATAATGTAATCTCTGAATCAATTGTACTGCATGAAGTTCTTTTCATCCATATTTAATACATGAGCTCTAATAAAAGTTTATTAAGACCAGACAATGAAAAATGGAAGATTCCGTCTCAGATCCTATAAAATTATCCTTGGAAACAGATCAACCAAATAAATAACAAATGCAAAAAAGCCTAAGCAGTATATATTTCACATTTATCTGTCTGAATTTTGATTTCACTGATGAAGTAATAGCTTTTTCTTTTGGCTCTTAATCAAAACTCATCACAAGCGTCAGGCCACTTGTCTCTCTGTAATACCAACATGGATTGGTAGCCATAAAAAACCACCAAGGACTGTTTTCTTTGAGTCATGATGCAATTACAAGGTCTGAGCCATTATTCTAAAACAGAAAAAACAGAGTTGATGTTCAGACAATCAGAAGCATGCCTCTCAGTATACATCTTCGAAGATCTACTACAATTTCTCCAGAGACAGATCTATCACTATCACTATAAAAATACTAAAAAACAAAACAAAAACAACCCCACAAAAATAAACAAAATCCAAAAAATGCCTAAAGGTACAAATACAATAATATAATTATATTAAAGTACCACTCTACTAAGTACTAAAGAACTGTTCTACTTATGAATAAAAATAAAAGACTGATTTCAGAAAAAAATGCTTTAAGAACCCGAATTGTGAACAATTTGATCTTTTTGAGTACTCACATAGAGTACTATTTTTGCTATTAGAACCAAAGGAAGCAGAAAAAATGGAAATATCAGTGTTTTTCATAAACTAGTCTTACATAAATTGCAGGGACCACTTGAGCTCCTTCAAGGAGATGTCCTCCTGTTTTCAGGTGGTATAGAGTTAATTTTCTTGTTAATAGCAGGTACAGTGCCGTGTTTTGGATTCAATGTGAGAATATTGATAACTCACTGATGGTTTGGTTGTTGCTGAGCAGTGCTTACCCTGAGTCAAGAACTGTTCAGTGGCTCATGCTCTGCCATTGAGGAGGTACACAAGGATCTGGGTGGCAGCATGGCCAGGAGAGAGGACCCGAACTGGCTGAAGGGATGTTCCACACCATAGAATGTGTTGGAAGAGGCCAATTGCTTTTTCGGGATTGGTTGAGCACTGGTCACCAGATGGTGAACAATTGTACTGTGCATCACTTTTTTCTCTTGGGGCTTATTTCTCTCACTTCTTTTTTTACTATTATTATTATTGGTGCTGGTGTTGTTAGTATTATTACATTTTATTTTGTTTCAATTATTAAGCCGTTCTTATCTCAAACCATGAGTTTTTTCTGATGCTTCTCCGTGCTGGGGATAGGTGGACCATGTGGTACCAAGTTGCTGGCTGGGGTTAAATAAGAAGAGTTGAGTTCTCCCTATACAGAAATTGCATAATAAGCCCACCCAATTCAGATGCAAACAATTAGGCATACTAGGACAAAGTGAAAACTGTCAGTCTAATACACCTGTATTTGGGAATTTGAAGGACAATCCTAAAACAAAAGAACTGCTCAAAGCTTCTGCAGCAGGGACTTAGAGAGAAGTTGGTACATCAGATCTTATCTTACTGTATCATGTTTTCTCCTGGCATTCCTTCTATAACCTTTTTCAAAGACTATCTGCAAATATTCTCATCTTGAAAGCTAATACTGAGAAATCAGCCACCATTTCCATGTTGGACTAGCTTTTACCTTGCTTAAAAGTGGTACTCTCAGTATATGAGCACAGGATTCAGAAAAACCTTATCAATAAGGAGTATTCTATAGAAGCTTTGGATCCTATAGAAGCTTTTGTCTCTGTCACTAGGTCAGTGGCGGAACTAATTCAGTATCATATGCGACCACAGACAAGTGTATAACTCTTGGAACATTTATTCCATTTGCTAGTCTGAGAGGAATGGAAAGCAGGTGCTTCCTAATTCTTTTTAGAGCTCTAATTGGGTTGCACTGCCAGGGATCTCAGTGATCAAACTTGCACATGTGGGGGAAAAAAAGCAGAAGGAATCAAGTTTACTCTTCTGAAAGAGTCTCAAGTACAAGATTTTCACAATAACATTCTGTATTGACAGTTAATGTTTCCACTATTGGTGGATTCAAATGGATTTTGCCAGAACAAATGTTCAACATATGTAAATATTATAAGGACTTTCTTGGAATATCCACAGAAATCGAATGCACTTTGCATGAGCATTCATATCAGCAATCTCATTTTAAGATTTTAGTATTTGTGGTCAATGCTGAAACAGTATCACAAAGTCATTTTTCCTAAGTAGTGTTTTGAATTTTCTGTGCCAACAGAGATATAAGAAATATGTGCAATTTGTTCATAAACATGAACACAAAAAAAATCCACCTAGTTCTATACAATAATTTATTGCAAATTGTTTGCTTAGGTCTATAAAAACGCTCATGTACACACAAAACATAAACACTGTCTCATATACTTACTTCTACAGAAGTAAACAGAAACTTGTCCAGTGATTTTCATCAATATTCCAGAAATTCGTTGAAATATGTAGCTTAGCTACTTAGTTCTGGGTTTGAAATGTTCCCTTTATTATTATGAGACAGTAATGATATTTTAATTACAGTAATTTTTATGTCTTGCTTACCCTTCAGTGTCTATTGTAATTGGTGGAGAAATGGGGCTGTCATAGTGTTTACATGTGGTATGAAAGAAAAGATAGTTCAGGAAACCGTGATGATGAAGATTATACCACTATGATAGACAAAATGCTGGATCTGAACGAAAGCAGTTCATCCTATTATGCTGATACTTAGGGCTATGTATGAGAGTCAAGAGCTTCCTAACCTGAATTTAGTTCAATATAACATCCCTGTGATTACAAAATAAATATGTAACAAGCATGGTCTTGGTTCATTGTCATGATTAATACACATCAAAAATTATCTTTATTATGATTAGGTGGAAATCCAGGTGGTAGGCAAAAGGACATCACTAAATTCCTGCTGATAATGGTTTTCTTATAGTCTTAACATGTATGTATGAAATAAGCCTTACTTTGTATTATTAATTTCATCCTGCATGGGATATAACGTAAAAAAGCTGTGAAGGACATAGGTATCACAGGGTAGAGAATTTCCATTAGAGATTTCTTTTTTTTTTTACTTCAGTTGGGGTAGTTAGACAATTCTGATCAATGATCCACCTTGAGTTTTGCTAACACTCAGATAATTGAACCACTTTAATGCTGGTTGTTTTTCTAGCAAAATTAAATAAATGGAGTCTAGCTTGTTGGCAAAATTTAATGAATGGATACAAGCTTGTTGGTAAACATACATTAGAAAAATAGGACTACATCCATTTAACTTAATAATAAAATATTTCTATTAAAAAAAATAAGCTTGATTGCAGCCAAGTAATTCAGCTCTATTTATTAATTAAAACAGTGTGTAATTATATAGACAATGATATATTAGAGATTCAGAAGTTTTCTAAAAATAATAAAAACCCAGTGCAGAGAGAATTTACCACAATGCATACCAAATAAGTAGTTTAGATTCTTTGCAATCAACTTTGCAAAGAAGTGTTTGACAAAAAAGAATAAAGTTTATCAAAGTTAGAATTTTGAAGCAAAAATGAAAGGCAGGCTCCTGTGGAATAGAAGAACATAAATCACTACCAAGGCATACTTGTAAATCATTATTACTGATCCTCCTTTTCTCCACCACAGGAACCAAATTAGATGGGATAGATGATACCTTGACCCAAGCTCTTTACATGGGGAGCATTAACTTGAGGCCATGGGAGGTGCGGGGCTGAGGAGAGGCTGGTGAATTTACCCTGGGGTGGATCATGTTTCTGGTTCTACCTCCCTGTTGGTTCAAGGCCTTTGGACATATATGGCCAAATCCCTGTCCTGCCTGCGGAATAGGATACCTGTTCTCAGGTAACCCTATGTATTGTTAGCCTAGCCATGCCCCGGAGTCTTTTGGAAGCTGCTCTTGGACCATGAGGTCCTCCAATGATTAAAATCCATCTCTGGCCACTCCATCGGACCCATCCCGACTTGTTTATAGCCACCCTCAGCCTGGACGAACTGGACCTGAGATTGCAGCACTGTGATACTACACTGTAATTTTAAGTTCAGTCCAATAATTTTGAGGCTGAAAGAGTGCATTAGATCCTGTCTAGTTCGCTCATACCTTTAAATGCCAAATACCACAAGGCAGAACTTGCAACCTTGGGTCTTTACAAGTGTCTTTACAAGTGCATTTACAACTGGCAACATATGTGCATGCAGGACAATATAACCATGTAAGAGTGGTTTGAGGTAGATTTGGTCCTTTAAGACCTTGATCACAAAAGTGCTGTGCATGCTACTTTTGCACGAATACTGAGGCAGAGAATCACAGCTGTTGAACCAAAATACCACATTGCAAAGCCGATAGATGGCTTTTGTCAGTATCTATTATTGTGATGAATGTTAATGAATTGAACCACTAAAGTAACTCATTGCTGTTGTATTTATATGACCAACATACTTCTCAGTAAATACTCTTCACTAAACACTTTCACATCATTTACATATTTCTATAAAGAACTTTTTCACAGAAGGAAAGAAGAAAGATACAGCAAATAAAATGTGCCATTCAAAAATACAAAGAGCATCCTTCAGTTTAAAGAATAAAAATAGGTCTTTTTAAAAGAATTATTACCAGGGAACTGAAGGGCTCCATCTTTGTAGGAGAAGTACTAAATTGACTGGACTGAGCAATGTGCTGCATTTTTCTTAGAGAAGATAATCAGTTTTCCAGTAATGAAACTAAGGATAGACAAGAAACAAGAATCTTCAACATCAATTTCTAATAAAAAGTGATGACACGCTTATCTTTATTGCTTCACATTTCCAGTTATAGCGTATGCCCATTCTCTAATTGTTGGGAACCTGAGTAACAGATATGCTACTTGGGGATCACCAAACACACTGGTTTACCAAATAAAAATAATAAAACACCTCCTGTGTCAAAACTTGTTCCTAAACTTTTCTCATATAATCAGCAATCACAAGCCTGAAAAGTCTATAATGTGACATTTAATGGTTACCTAAATATCACATTCTAATAGTCCCATCTCTAGGAACAAGAGACATTCTTCACTCTCCCAAGGATACCAAATGATTTGTACACTTGGTTAATCAGAATAGAGAAAACTGTACTTTTTATCTTGCCTTGCTCTGCAAGCAACTCAAGACTAAACAGGATTCCTGTGACTGGGAGTAAAAAAAGAGAAGGGACATAAGCTCTTAAATTCAGACAGCAGCCATCAGGTCTAATCACAAGTTACAATGCCGCTCCACCCACTAGCATAATTTCTGTTTAATCAGGATCTTGTTTTAATTCTCTGACTTAGTTCAAAACAGGTTGGAGTGGTCCAGACACTGAAGAAGTAAGCCAAAATCCTATTAAGGTTCAAAATAATAGAGAACCAAATATAATTTTGTAAGTGCCACAATTTAAACAACTCAGTTTCTTCCTCTCCTCAATACATGTGTTGAGTGAACACATACTGCAACAGAACCCTGAAACAACTTAGACAAGAGAGTCCTTCAGGAAGCTATCACTGTATTTTGTGATCTTTCTTTTTAAAAAGCTTAGTATCACAAAAATAATTCCATCTCCTTCTGTACAGTCATTAAGGGATAGGAAAAGAATTGTGCTTGGCAGAACTAGTCATAAGGTCAGATCCCTCCAGATGGGCTCTGGTTCTCATCCAGACTCAATAGCACAGGTTCAGGCTTAAAAGCATGATTGCCATATTTTGTGCACAGTCACATCAAATTAAGGCTGTCATGTATCATACCCATTTCTAGCTTAAAATGGATAAGTATATTCATAGAGTTGTCTTACAAATCTAGCTTGTAAAAGCTTGAAATGTTTTTTGCATTTCATAAAGACCATAACATTATTTAGATTTGAAAAGACCTTTAAGATGATCAAGCTAAATCATTAACCTCCCACTGCAAGACCATCACTAAATCATATCTCTGAATTCCACATCGACGCACCTTTTGAATAAGTTCAGGAGATAGTGAACCACTTTCCTAGGCAGCCTGTTCCAACATCTGAGAACCCTATGAACACCTTTCTTCTAATATTCAACCTAAAACTCCCCTGGCTCAATTCAAGGCCATTTCATCTCATTTTATGGCTTGCTAACTTAGCTGGCTACACTCTCCTTTCAGGCAGCTGTAGAGAGCGATAAGGTCTCCCCTGAGCTTCATTTTCTTCAAGCTAAACATCCCCAGCTCCCTCAGTCATTGTCCATTAGATTTGTGCTCCAGACTCTTCACCATTTCTCTTCTTTGGACATGCCCCAGCAGCTCAATGTCCTTCCTGAACTGAGGTACCCAGAATGGGACACAAGATTCAACATGGGGCCTCACCAGCACCCAGTACAGGTGCATGGTCACTGTCCTGGTCCTGCTGGCCACACTATTGCTGGTACAGGCCAGGATGCCATTGGCCTCTTGGCCACCTTGGACACGCGGCTGGCTCATGTTCAGGCACTGTCAATCAGCACCCCCAGGTCCTTTACCTCTGGGCTCATTTCCAGCCCCTCCTTCCCCAGCCTGCAGCTCTGCACGGGGTTGTTGTGACCCAAGTGCAGGACCTGGCACATGGCCTTGTTTAACCTCACACAACTGGCCTTGACCCATGGGCCCAGGTGGCCCAGACCCCTCTGCAGAGCCTTCCTGCCCCCCAGCAGATCCATGATCCCACCTAATTTAGTGTCATCTTTGAACTGACTGAGGGTGCATTCAAACCCCTTACCCATACTCTCAGTAAAGCTATTAAACAGGACTGGACCCCACAATGATCCCAGGGGAACACCATCAGTGACTGCCCATCAATTGGACATAACTCCATCCCCCAGCACTCCCTGGGTTCAGCCATCCAGCCAGTTCTTAACCCAGCAAAGAGTGCTCCAGTCCAAGACATGAGCAGCCAGTTTCTCCTGGAGAATACCAAGGAAAATGGTGCCAAATGGCTTTACTGATGTCTAGGTAGACAACACCCACAGCCTTTTCCTCATCCAGCAAGAGGGTCACCCTTGTCATAGAAGGAGGTCAGGTTGGTCAAGCAGGACCTGCCTTTCTCAAACCCATGCCAGCTGGGCCCAATCACTTGGTTATGCCACCTGATGTCACCCATGACCTCTTCCTTCTTGCAGGTGGATGTCCCATTTACCAAGCTCCATCTAGTACTTCCCCAGTAGGCCAGGACTTGTGTTGAATGACTGAAAGAGGCACAGTGATGACATCTGCCAGCTCAACCAGTACCTTTTGGTGGTTCTTATCCAGCCCCATAAACTTGTCTGGGTCTAAGTGGTGTAGGAGATCACTGAGCATTTCCTACTGGATTATGGGAGCTTCATATCCCTTACCGTACCTGCCTTCCAACTTAGAGTATCCCTCGAATCACTAGTCTTGCTATCAAAGACAGGCAATGAAGGCATTAAGGACCTAATCCTTTGCTGTTTCCCTCTGTAGCCAGTTAAGGATGGGATTCTCCCTGGCCCTCCTTTTGCTGATGATGCATTCATATAAATGTTTTTTCAAATTTTCATTCATGGCAGTAGCAAGATGAAGTTCTAGCTGAACTTTGGACCTTTTAATTTTGTCCTTGTACAACCTCAAAACATCCTTGTAGTCCTCTTGAGTTGCTTCTTCCTTAAGATCTTATCCAGAAACTACAGGTATTACAAATTATTATAAACTGGGATTTTATTTAATTTCTTTTTTGGCTTTAATGATATCTAACTGTATTGTATGTAAAAATTCTCTGTCTAATAAAGAATCAACCTCAAACTAATATTGATCCTCTCTGAAGGCAGAACTGGAATTTTCAATGTTCTTAGGTGATGTAAAAGTGAGGAATTTAAGGAAATGTTTTATTTATTCTTGAGATTTTATTAACAGCTATTTAAAAAGTAAGATGACACTTAAAATGAGCATCAGAAATACGTTGCAAAGGTTGGACCTTCATGTTTCTACAGCTTCAGCTTTCAGTAATTCCTTCTTTCCTGTATTAGGATAAGTACTCATAATTTTCTCTCAGCTTTCCCCCTATAAATTACTTCATAACCTCAGGTTATACATGAGAGACCTATATTCCTGTTTTGATTCCCCTGCCACACAGGTAAACATTGTTCTTTTTATTCAATATGTCATTAAAGTCAGTAAACAGCAAAAATTAATAAAACAGCAACTTACGTATTTTTAACACCTCTGAGTTAAAAACACTTTGCAATAGGGAAGAAGAACAGATGCTCATTTCTAAATGCTAAAGCCACCAACTGGGAATATGCCAGTTGTAACTGCTGCCATCTGTTTTCAACTGTTCTTTTTACCTAGCTCTCTGAGATTCATATCCAAATTCATGGCCATACGTTTCCACTAGGAGAGGGGCAGTGGGAATAGTCTGAGCAGGACTTTTCTCACATGCTCTCACCTTCATTAAAAAAGATTGTTCGGTAATTACTGGTCTGCTGAAAAGATAACTCAGAGGCATTTTTTTTAAGGATTATATGGTGACAGAAGTTGTTTAATGACCACTTTTCATCACTAATTTCCCACAACTCATTTAACATGTTTTCTTTCTCACTGCTGCTCTTCATCTTCCTATCCTTTTCATAGTCAGGTAGAAGATGACTATACAGTTCTAGGCTTCTGTAGGGATAACTCAGCTCGTGAAGGAAACAAGGTGCCTCGTGCATAACCAAGTGTCTGTTACAGGACTGCAGCATCCCCACTACTCAATAAAGAATGCTGTTATAAAACTTTATCAATGTCTACTGGCCTGTGCATCATTAAAAGGTGGGGATCTCATCTTTTAGAGATGTGAGCAGTTTTCAGCAGTATTGCTGGCATGAGCAATACTGAATATTTAGCTGCAATTGATCTGACCATTATCCTCTGTTTTCTCCCTTCATCACCAATTTATTGCACTCTTGCTGATCACCTTCATTAGTAAACTTTGAACTATAACAGGAACAGCACTCCAGCTGAAGATCTGTAATCCCATTTCCCTCTTTCCAGTGAAGAGAGAGGGATAGAGAGGAGTAAAACCATGTAAAATCAATGGGTCAAAGTAAGGTATTATGCTAAACAACATGTATATGAAGAATGCAATCACATTTAGTCTTTGCTTCCTCACCACCATTTTTTTCCCTCAATGTCAAAGACAAATAATTGAGAAAACTACACTTTTTTCTCTCATTATCAGGACTATCAGCTAAGATTAATAAAATTTAACATTATCAGAAGTACAATGTATTTTTCTCTTGAGCTCTGTTGTTATATTTAGCGCTTCTGACAGAAGTTAGTTCCCCATTAATCCATGCCTTGTATTGGTAGCGGTGTCAAAAGAGAATGCAACATCAAAAGAGAATGCAAAATTTTTCACTCTATCTCCTTATTTATAAAATATCACCTGAGCAACAACAGAGGCAAGGGCAAGTGTCACTTTTATTCAGCTAACTTAGAACCGATAAAAGTCTGGGGACAATTTGAAACTGAAAAAAAAGCAGCTGAAATCCTGCAAGAAGATATAAAAAGCAAACTCCTGCCATTTTTCCAACACACACTCATGTTCATGGTTTGAAAACAATGTAATATGTTTTAAAAAACAATTATATGGAAAGCAACACTGAAGTGCACAATTCATCAAGTTACTGAGTTATAGAGGTTTTGTGGGGTCTAGGAGTACCTGAAACAGTTAGTGCCACAGCTTAGCTTAAAGAAGGCCATTTTTGTAATACTTCTGGCCTTGTATCACTCTCTGTAAAAAGGTTGTGATCTGCATCTTCTGCTATCACATTTATTACCAAACGCTTTTTAGGGCACAGGCAATAGATGTGTGCGGCATTCTAAAATTGCCTGGAGCTTCCAGACAACCTGCACAATACAAACAACAGTTAATTCCTATTCCTTTAGGACAGACTATTCCATTGGTCTGTCTGGAGTCATCCTTGTACTAAAGAAGATGAAACCGTGAAACCTTTCTCCATCGTCTGAACAAAACCAAAGCCCCACATTCTATGAGAGTCCCACCAGCAACGTGAGACTGGCCAGGACGAGTCTATCATTAGCCTGGCATGTTAAAGGAGTGGCCTTCTCAGGTGTCATTGACAGAATACATACTGTATGGCTTGCTTTCCCTTCTGAATATTCCAGGAGAAAGGGAGAAAAGAAGGGCGTGGGGGAGAAGGAAAGCAGGAGAGAGGAAAAAGGAAAGAAAAAGGAAGAAATGTTATTTTTATATTTTCACTAGTAAGTTGGGAGAGAGTTTAAGTGCCATTTTGTGCCATTTCTCCTGGCTCCTGTGCTACACTTTTGAAAACTCATATTACAGTGTTTAAAGGTTAAGTACCACAGACAAATTTGCATCATGATAATTGAAACGTCAAGGAAAAGAATGTAGTAAGTGAGGAGAAGTGTCTGTAGCCAAAGTTCTACTTCCCACTACCAAATACATCTTACAGGCTTTGAATATATTCTTTATCTTTTTATGCTGTATTAAAAAATATCAAAGAAAGAGAAGTCATGAAGGGGGCAGAACGCATCATGCCAAAAGCCAATAATAATTGCTAATCAATAGTTCTCTTGAAAAGAAATCAGTGATTATCAAAAGCCAGGTATCAGACAACATATTCACTAACTACAAAAGCTTTATATAAAAAATATGCAGGCTTCTCTACTGGTCTGAATTAATTATTTCAAAGTGGTATTTTTTTTTTAAATCAAAAAGGAGGACTGTTTTGTATAACAGTACAAGTGAGAAAATAAATATAGAGGATTTATCACTTGGAAAATCCATTTCTGAAATGGAACTGCTTCGAATTAGTGTTTGGGAAAAAAAAAAAACAAACCCAAAAAACCCCCCAAAAAAAAAAAAAAAAAAAAACCAAAAAAAAAAAACCCAACAACACAAAAAAAATCACCAAAAAAAAGTTGAGCACAACTTAAGAGTTGAAAGATGTACCATAACCAGGAAAGAGTCCCTGTCATGGGCTACAAAAGGCCTAAAGGCTAGGCAGCCAATGAAGCAACGTGCAGCCATTCAGGCAGGGCTTCCTAAACATTCCTATAGGCATCTTAAGGCATTGACAATCTGTGTATAGACTCAGAAAATTTCTGCCAGTTCCCCATCTAAGAGGCAGAAGCTCTTCCTGCTTTGGTTTTTTTCCCATGAGAAAAAGCATCGGTACAAGCACCGTGCCTCCTGCGGGGAACAGCTGGCAGGTGGAGAAACAGCACAGTAGTAGCAATATCACCAGCTCCTGCTGCTGCCACTGGCACCATGGCATGGCACACCTTTCTTCTGATGGCAACAGTACATGAGCAGACTGAGCCACAGAAATATTTGATGAAAAGTAGCTGACAACAGAAATCCCTCTTAAAAATTATTTTGTCTTTCTCTCACTTTTTTGTAGATCGTGGTCCTGAGTAAGGTTTACAAATTTCTACATGGTTAGAGATTGAGACCAGTAAGCAGTAGAGAAAGGAGCAGTGTGATTAAAGTCAAGAGCTGAGCCCAGGAAATGCTCAAATGGACCTAACAGTGCAAACTAACTCAAGTAAATCTGAATTTAGGTTCTGAGATTTGATTAATTCACCAGTATTGTGAATGGTGATTGAAGAATGATCTACAAAGCTTTCAATGCATGTTTTCACTGGGTAGGAACTATCTCTCCCCCACACGTAGCTATTACAGTTTTTTCTTCGTCTGTTTTTGGTTTAGGATATCCCTTATTTTTTATTTTTTTTTTATGTCCTCATCATCTGTTTATTCAATACATAAAAATAGTCCTTTTTTTCTCTTCTCAGTGTCTGACCACATATACTGTTTTCACATGCCAATCTCTAGTTCCATAGGGGAGCAAAACACTTCAGTAAAAGAAAAAAAGTTTTAAGTTTTCTTAAAGAGTGTGAGATTGAGATACTATTTTTGCAGATTTAGCTTGACAGCTGTTGTTTAACTATCCCTTTTTATTCTCCTTTTCAAAAAAACGTTTTCTTTTTGTCATCACAAGCCCTTAAGTGTCAAAAGGTAGCAAGCCACCAGCCTTATAGTGATCTAGAGTCGAATAATGTCACTAATGCTTCAGAATTTATTACAGCTATAGATTTCATGGCTGAGGTTTTCAAAAGTTAACAGTTAAACGTAGGATCTTTCATGCATATTTTATTATTTTAATAAATTATTAGTTATGGATTACTGGTAAGCAGTCAGAATTTCTGCTTTGATCAAGATACTAAGTAGTGAATATTACAAACCTACTCCAAGTGTTAAAATAAATGTGGTAATTTCAAATTCCCAGTGTTTCTTTTTCCTTCTGTAAAAAGGGAAACAAGTCCTGCTAAAACTGCCCTGGACTGCACCAGGACTTCTCTACCCTTACATTTCATGCTCATGTATTTCACGAGTTATTTACCCGTATCCAGTACAAAGTGAATAATTCTCTCTTTAATTGCCAATATGTCACTGCTAAGCATACATATGCAGCTGACAGACTGGCCCACCATTTGCTGCAAGAGGAGAGTGTTGAGAAGGCAGCTGTCGCAGTGATATCAGTGCTCTGGCCAGGCAGAGCAAGCAGATCAGGCACGCACAAATTCCATTATCTTAGCCTTATTCTTAATCCTGCCACCCTACAGAGAAGGCTTGTTACAGGCTCAGCAAGAAAGGGCCCCAGCTGCAGTGTCCTGTTACCTACCACCAGCTGCTGGCCATGGTTCCCTCCCTGGGGAACTTCTAGTCCACTGCTTTCATCTACAGATGTTAACTCAAATGTTTCTCAAATCTTTGGTGTGTATTCCCTAGGTGCCCACCTGGCTCAGTTTTATCATGCTTTTAAATATTCCTATTCAGAACATGTTTGACTGTACTTCTTTTCTGCAGTTAGGTGAAGTTCAGGGAAGTTCATAGGGTCTATGTGGTAAGCAGTGTGGTGGGCAGAGGAGTATTTGGTAATGTTTAGTGAATATTTTTCATGAGGGAGCCTAGCAGCTTGAGGGATTGCAGGACAATTGGATCAGGGAGAGTACTGTGCTTAGTCGGTTTATTTAAAAATCCCTTTAGGCTCTGGAGTCAATGCACCTAAAGTACAGTTGCAGTTTTCTAGAAGCTATGGATAAAGGAGCCGTGTAGCCTCATTTAATCTCTTTACTTCTTCCAAGATTTACATACTTTTATCAACTACTTTACTTTAGGGGCTGTCATTGTATTTAACTTCCTGCGCATGAAATTAGTGTCAGCTGTCATTCTTTATATACATTTGTTAAATTCAATTTTGCCTATAGGAGGTTATGAGGTGAAGACAAAATAAGTGTAGTAAAGTTTGCCACAGAAAGACTGAAGAACTTTTGATTTGAAATAATTGTTCAGATAAAGAAAAATAATTTCATGTTTTCACTGCAGTCCTTTTAAAGGCTGATATGATTGATGTAAGCCACTAAAACCTGCCCCTCTGAGTATTAGGAATGGTAAGCAATATAGGACTTTCTCATGCTGAACTCACATCTTTTCTTCCCTCCCTGCCCACAATTCCCCCACTTCAAAATAATATTGGTGAGTTTGTGGGTAATATTGGATTAGCATCTCTGGAAAATTATCCCCTTAGGCTATGAAATAGGCATAGCAAGGACAGATAGAGGAATTGCAGAATAGAATCTACCATGTAGACAACTGTTTCCAGAGCTCTAGTTTTTTGCCAACAGAAGATCAGGTCCATGTATCATTGACTTTCCTTGTGAGACTGGGAATCTCAGCAAGGATTTCCACTCTGATACTGAACTCTTAAATGTCTCTGCCTGGTAACACATGACCAAAGCTCATAAACATTTTTATTTGTTTTACTTTTATTACATCCTCAATAATATGAAAATTGCTGTTTTAAGATAATGAATGTGCCATATAAAACACTTTTTCTGAAAAACATTCCTGAAATGCTTCTAATGCGCATACATATGTCTTCCAGCACTGTTTGTCACCCTTTTCTGCCATCTTCCTAGATTAGTTTTCTCCCATCCTGTGCTTCTCACTGAGCACCTACAAAAATCATAAATCCAGGTCACATCTGATAGATCTTCTTGACAGACTGAAACAGAAGTGAAGAACACCCTTATTTCCTGTGGGGAATTAGAGAAATTGGACATTTTCTCACTCTGGCATAATTACCAGGAATAACTGAAACATAATGGGACAAAACACAACTGAAAGATCACAGTGGGTGGCTACAGGCTGCTACAGGCAGTGAAGAAGAGGAGGAAGAGTTGCACTCTATGTTATTAAGTAGAACCTTGAGTGTATAGAATTTAACTCTGTTGACTATGGAAGCCCTATCAAGTGCCCCAGAGTAAAGACTAGAGCAGTAGTCTTCCAGGGCGATCTCAGAGCAGGCATCCTCTACTGGCCTTAAAACCAGGATGGTAAGGCCAGCAAAGCAATATCTAGCTCACTTAAGTGAGCTTTGAGTCAACACAATCTGATTATTATGGACAACTTCAATTATCCAGACATTTATTGGTCGAACAATGCAGCAGCCTGCATGCCATCAAGTTCCTGGAATTTATAGAGGCCTGCTTCCTCATAAAAAAAGTTAGATTTCTGAAGCAGGAGTGAAGCACTGTTGGACTTGTTACTCAGAAGCCAAGAAAACCTGCTTCATCATGCCTTTGTTTAAGTGATAGCTTTGGCTGCAGAGATCACAATATTATGGAACTTGGAATCCCATTGAATATGCTGAAGATTTTAGAAGAACAAACTTGAGCTATCTCAGAGCTAATTTGGGGGAATTTTGTGGGAAGACACAATGGAGAATAAAGGAACTAGTGAGTTTTCTAGGAAGGATAATGAAGGAATACCATTAAAAGGTTGGAAGGATAACCACTGATCCCCTCTAAAGTTAAGGGAAGTAGGTGGAGCTAGAGACCCAGCTGGCTTAACTGCAAGTTTCTGAGTCTGCCTAAAACCAAAAGAGGCATACAAGACATGGAAAACTGGGCAAATATCTGTTGAGAACTAGATAAGCATTGTCAGGGTGTCCAGAGATGTAGTTCAAAAAGCAGAAGTTCCACTCAAAGTGGAATTGGCCAAATATGTCAAAAACCACATGAAAGTATTCTTCATTAATATAAAGAATAAGCTGAAATAGAAAGAAACAATGAACTGGTGTTTTGCAGAAGAGGTGAATTACCTAGTTACAAACAATGCTGAAAAGACAGAGGTCCCTAACATTTTCTTCATGTTTGTCTTCACCACCGCTGTTGGGCCCCAAGCCCTGGGAGCAAATATCCAGTTTTATACAAACATATGGCCAGTGAAGAAAGAGGCGGTATATGAATTATTACAGGTGATGAAAGTATGCACCCAAGGGTATTAAAAGAGCTGCTGTCATTGTGAGGATGGTCTCTACAATCTTTAAGAAGCCATGGGGACCAGGAGACATCCCAAAAGATTGCAAGAAGGTTAATGTCATCCCAACTACAAGAACTTTTAAGATCCAAGTTCTTAAGATCCAGGTAATTATAAGCACATTGGTCTTACTTCAGGCCCTAGGTTAAGTTACGGAACAAACCCTCCTGAAGGCTGCCACAGGTCAGATGAAGCACATGGTAAGAAAAATCCAAGACAGATTCATCAAGGGCAAATCATTTGTGTCAAAGAATCATGATTGCCTTCTAAGACAAAGTAACATGCTCAGTTCATGAGAGAAGAGCGGTGGACGCTGTCTACCTGGATTTTTCGATGGCTTTCTGCACAGATTGCTCCAAGGGAAACCAATGTGTGATGGTCTGGACAAGAGGTCTGTGGGATGAGTGGGGTTCTGGCTTATGGGCCCCCAGATGGGGGTGGTACACAGCTCCTTTCCAAGCTGGCAGCCTCTCAAAAGGAGGGTCTGCCAGGGATCAGTGTTGGGCCCAAAGCTGTTGATTATCTTCCTAAGTGACCTGGACAGTGGGATCAAGTGTACTGTGATGATGCCTGTGGTGGTACCAAACTGAGTGGGAAATGGGATCTTGGGAAGGGAAAGCCACCCCGCAGGAAGGCCTGCATAGGCTGGAAGATGTCTGGCAAGAACCTTATGAAGTTAAGCAAAGACAAGTGCAAGGTCTTGCAAGAGGGAAAACATAATCCAGGAGGGCAACACGGACCAGGATCTACCCAGAAGGGGAACAGCCCTGTGAAAATGGAACTGGGCATCCTGGCAGACATCAAACCCACTCTGGGTGTGCAGAGTGTGCTGTAAAAAAGAGATCCAATGCTGGGCTGCACCAAAAAGTGCATCACGTGCAGAGACAGAGGCACCACTGTCCCACTCAACTGAGTGCTTGCCAGGCCACTCCTGGGATACTTTGTTTGGCTTTAGTCCCTGTATGAGGAGCCTGGAGAGGGTCCAGAGAAGGGCCATAAAGATGGTCCAGGGGCTGGGAAGCCTACACAGTGAGGAAANGTGGGCAAGATCCTGGGAGGGGACACAACCAGGCCAGCTGAGCCAAACTGACCAAAGCAATATTCCATGGCATTTGATGGCAGCTCAGATACCAAAGCTGAAGGAGGGCAGGAGGAGGAAAGAGAGGCATTAGTTATTTCACTATGTTTGCCTTCCAGAGCAGCCACTCCACATGTTGAAGTCCTGCTTTCCAGAAAGTGGCTGAGCATCACTCACTGATGGGAAGTAGAGATTAATTTTTTTTTCCCTTTTCTTATAGGCATCCAAACTTTTGCTTTTTTCTGTTGCTTTATTCTTGCTTTTAACTGTCTTATCTCAACCTATTAGTTTTTTCCATCTTATTTTCTCTCCCCTGTCCCACTGGAGTGATAGAGTCATTTGGTGGGCACATGGCTCCTAGTCAAAGTTAACCCACTATGCCATGTTCCAGTATTTACAGGTTGGCTACAAAGAAGATGGAAGCTCCCTTTTCGTAAGGAGTGACATGGAAAACACAAGAAAAGATACAAATTATTCCTGTGGAAGTTCCAATTGGACACAAGAAGAAAATTCCTCACAAGAAGAGCAACTAACCACAGTAATGATCTCCTCTCTAGGGAAGTGGTGAATTCACAAACATTAGACACTTTTAACACCCAGCTGGAGAAGCTGCTGGGCCACTTTGTCTAAAGTGTGCTTTTGCCAGGAAAGGCTAGTCCAGGCAATACTTGATGTTCCTTCCAAACTGGTGTTCTATGATTAAGCACGTTTCCTAACCTTTGGGAGCAATCTTAAAAATTTAGTAGTCTAGAGAATGTTTTAGCTAGTAGGGTCTATTAAGTTCTGAGATCCATGAAACAGAACTCAATGTTTACAGTAAAACTAAAATTGATCCTTTGTATTCTCCAGCAAATCTGATTTGTTTTGATTTTTAAACGGAGATTTATAAAGGATGCTGTTGTGGTTAAGAGAGATGCCTGAAAAGTCAGACTATAAAGTTTGCAGTGCGCAAGAAAAAATGGACTAGAGCCAGGCCACCAGCTACAACAGTTGCAAATGAAGCAAAATGATGAAAAATATGGGGCAGTATATACCAGGAGTAACTTTAACTACACATCTATATTGTAAAATATGAAAAGAATTTTTGTTATTTAGGAAGATGTACAGGGTGAGACTGAGTATGAGTGCACAACACTTCAAGTATATCATAAAAGTATGGAAATGTTTATCAATTACAGTGCTTCATCACCTGTCCTGAGTAAACTGCAGTAGAGGGATTGGTTAATGTTTGGCCATTTATAAGTTAATTGACAAAGGAAGAGATATGGGATTTTTTCCCAAAACAATTTTTTTCCCTCTTCTACCACATGGTTGTGCTGGCTGGTCTGCTCAGGATTGTCAGAGTAAGGAACCAGTGGGTGATCCCCCTTCTCTGGCTTCTCTGGTGTAACCCTCGTTTCACTCTGCAGAGACAATAAAGGTATTGTTACACATCCAGCCCTCAAGGTAGACTGCACTTCAGCATATGAAGTACATACCCATTGAAATGGCTAACTCAGCTTATCCTAGTTGCAGAAACAACACTAGAGTATTTTTATCCGTATATTTCTTGCTTAGGATATGGACAACATTATGCATCCTACTTATGTATCATACTTATATTCTTTCCACATTAATACAGAATATGTTTAAATTAATTTTTGCATATTTTTTTGGTAACAATGTCATGAAACTTCTGTCATACC
Organism: Polioptila caerulea; assembly: GCA_013397295.1. Lineage (NCBI taxonomy): Eukaryota > Metazoa > Chordata > Aves > Passeriformes > Certhiidae > Polioptila > Polioptila caerulea. Next base: position 163,476 of record VYXF01003285.1, read on the forward strand.
ACAAAGGTGTTTGCAATTACTTTTTTTTTTTTTTGCACATGTACGAGTATATATCTTGCATACCAGCAAGCATGGTTTGCTTTTGCAGCTGTGAGGTGAGCTGAAAAAGGATAATTTTTTTCTTTTTATTTTAAATAGTAAATTGCATTTTAGAACATTTGTTCTGATGTTTTTTGTCTAAAATGGTGAACGTGGAGACATTTCCACACAGAAATAAATGTAGAAGGTAAAGAGGTTTGCGTATAGAGATTATAATATGCCATCTGTTGCACTTTCAAGAAGCAGAACACTTTTTCAGCACTGCAGTACTTCTCCATTTTGATGTCAAACAGCACAAGTACTACAAAATACTGAGAAATACATTTTATTCAAGATGGAAAAGAAGATTCCTAGTTATCTCCTTAGCTGCTGCTGTATTGATGAATAGGTTAGGACTATTAATCTAATAGAGGATCCCAGCAATGAGACTGTGATGAAATCCAAGAAGATGGTTTCTCAGGAGGAATCATCCTTTCTGAGTCTTGTTAAGATGGCTGAGTGAAGAAGGGGAGGGGAAAAAACATAGCTCATTTTTGGAACATGAATAGTTTCATAAGTTACTTGTTCTCCTCCCAGTGGTGTTACCAATGGTCTTGCTCTGAAACAGCTCAAACATTGCTTGTAGGTGTGAGGAAATATATTCTATTGTTTGATCTTCTTTTAAACTTCACAATCTTGTCCTCAGAGACAGCAGTGCCAAAATATCTTCTTTCTTTGGATTTTTTTTCTAAATCTATTGCATTTTAGGCTTTTCAAGATGAGAATTTTGTAATAAAGAGAGCAGCAGTGTCTTCTCTAGAGAGAATGGAGGCCAGATCTCGCTAACCTGCACTGTGAATCATTTTAGTTTAAACTGGCCTGTGGGCTTAAATAAATAGCTGTATTGATTCACCGCCTTTCAAAACAAGCTGCATTGTTTCACAATAAGACATGCCCCAGTCTTGTTCTCTTATCTCCTGTCAAAGATTGAAAGTACGTTGCTGCAGAACAGAGTGTTCAGAATACTGCAGAAGAAAAAAATGGTTATTGATGATATCTTGGGCTTGTTTTGTGCCCTTTGAATGAAAGAGAACCACGCTTGAAATCACCACCTTTGTTCAACTTTAGGTAGCATGAAAGAAAATTGTGCTTCAGGTACTCCAGGATAAGTATTAACCTTTGGACAGTAAAACAAGGTCAAACCAATTTGGAAGAAATAGCTAACAATAATAAGAAATATCTAAAGGTCAGTTACCTCACCTTTACATTGTTGTGTAAGGTACTAATAACAATTGCAGTACCAATGTGTTGTTGAAAGGTTTTATTTGTACCACAATAAAAGAGGTTTCTGTTGTTTTGGCTTACAGCTCTCTGCAGCATTATGAGCAAAAAAAACCAGATGAGATCTATTGGGCTACAGTTCTGAAAGCCTTTCCCCACATATTTTCTATGAAAGCACTTTTAAAGCTTAAAGTCACAAAAGATTTTTTGCTTAATGAAACAGGCAGTTTTAGAAAAAAAAGGAAAAAGAAAGCACAGAGCCAAACAACCACAAAAATTGGTTTCCTCACGATCCTTCTAAAGTTCTGTGTATTTTCCACGTTCATATTTTCAAAGTTCTCAAATTTTCAAAAATCTTCATTTTAATACTATTTCCTTTAAATAAAATTTGTGCATTTTGTACCTTAAGAATTTTAGAAATATCAATAAATATGGGAAGTTTGCCATACAGTTGATTTTAGTTCCACTGCAGTTACTGGGAAGAAATTACTAAGTGAATCATATGACTGTGTGATCCAGGTACAATTATCAGAGGTAAAAGACAAGACATGTATCTAAGATTTTAAACCACTAGAACTTTGTCACTATTGCTATTAAATCAATTCCAGGATATTCACAACAACATATATTTTCTGGACCATAAAGCATTCACTTCTTTTCAAGAATAGTATGCACTGGTCCACATTTTATACACCTTCTTTTTCTTATTGTTTCCCAATCACAAGCATATCTTCATAGCAGAGATGAGGTACTATATGGCAGGTTGTGAATTAAATACAACATAGTGCTAGAAGCAATAGGAATATGTCATTGGCTGGTCTGCTGAGCTTTGGCTTTTATTTAGGAATTAATATATTGCTACCCACTGTTAAACTGTTACTTGGATCAGTCACACACTACTCCTAAAGGCATGACACTCATTTCAACTTTTTGGCTAGCTAGCCGTACACTTCTTTTCTGCAGCTGTAACCTCAGGTAACCATGACCTTGGAAGAAAAAGCCCGTATGTAGAATTTATACATATTAGAATATAGTAGATAGAGGAGACAAAAGAAAACAAACAAACAACAAACAAACAAACAAGCAACAACAAGTACAACCAAACAGACAAATCCCTGAAAAATACATTGCTTATAAATTCTATTATGCATTTACTTGCTTGTGCAAGCTATATAGTAGAAGTTAAATTGAATGACATGTTTTCTCATGAATTGTTGTTCCTTGTCTATCTTTAAATGAAAAAAAGTCATAAATGCTTATGTTATTTGCCCTAAATCTCTTTCAGGTAAGCAGACCTGAAAGAAGAAGGCACAGTGAGGAGATAAAGGCACAGTGAAAAGCTGGGACACTTAGCATCTAGAAAGCTCCTGTGAACCTTGCTCTAAAGCTTCATATAATTGACGGCATTTTTCCAGCAGCTGGTTTGTCATTTTGTTAGTTAGAGAGTTTAAAGACTATATTGTAATAAATGCAGGTATTGTGGCAGGTAAAAAGCAATGTCTTCCCTTTTCCCACAAGGTTTCAAGTATTCCTGCTTGGTGTAACTCACCCCTGCCACTATGAAACAGCTTCCAAATTTACGTCAGTTTTTGACTTGTGGTTGTAATAAAATTAAAATGATCCCTCAAGCTCAGTGTAATCCCAGGGAAGTCTGAAAATGGCAGACCACCCTGTAAGAGGTGATCAGCATGAGTCCTCTTCTGATTGTTTCCTGACTCTAATAGTACAGCCCCATGAAGACAAGTGCAACTGCCTCTCTGCAACAGCTGGAGTCAGACGAAAAATTGGGAGGGAAGAAACAAAAATATGTTGCTGACAGAAGCTAGACTTTACCAGGCAAAAATAGGTTATTTTTGCTTTTATTTCTGGACAAAATCTTTATGTCCACATTTCACTGTACCTGGTAGTGAAGTGCAAAAGCAAATGCATAAATCAGAGGCTTTTTACTTGAAGAAGCTTGGGAGAAGAAGGAGACTTCCTCTACATAAATATGATTTTGCACCAGCAACCTGAGCCGTCAATCAGTTCCACAGCAACTCAGAAGATGAAGTAGATGGATTCATTGAAGCACATATTAGTTAGAAGGGTATAAACACTATCAGAAGGAATAGTTGGTTAGTTAGGCTCAGATGTGAGTCTCTGTACTAGCAGTCAGGCTCAGCAATCAGTCAGCAAGGGCTAGGGATATGAATCTCATACCAATCTTCAGCTAAAGCATAAGAATCCAAAGCATTTGGAACTTATTTAAATAGGAATAGGAACAGACATGCAGAAACAGCTATGAAATCACCTTATGTCTTCTTGGGATGAAAAAAGCTTAAATCTAACATTTCAGGAAAACAAAGAAAAGTCACCATGCTTTGTTTGGCTATGGAAGAATTACTCATTTCTAACTCAATTAAAATAATAAATAATGTTACAGTTAGATAAGCAAGAGACCAGTGGGCTGGTAAGCTACTTAACACCAGTTTTTATATACCTCAGTGAGCAAGCAATGGACAATTCAGAGACTTTAACGCTGTATAATGGCTGTTCTCAGAAGGTACAACAGGAAAAAATGAAATTCTAGTGTACTTTAGCAGAGGAAATAAGTAATAACTCAATGTCAAACAGGAAACTATTTATAAAATGACTAAATGAAAATGGATGGCTTAGACATAAAGAGACAGCCAGTTTAATGGGTTGGTGGCTGTATTGTATTTTTCCAGACAGAAGATCCTTTCTTGTCTAAATGAGCAGAGGATTCCAGTTCTAGGAAATTAGGGTGTCCAAAATAAAAATGAAATTAAAAATATTGAATTAGAAGAGATACTGACTATCAGAGAATGAAAGACTATACCTAATCAAGTTATTTACATTGTATTTTTTACCTACAAGCCAAATTGCAGACGGTTTTTCTCTGTCCCATCATCAGGGAAACTGAGGCATTTAGAAATCAAGGGATTTGTCCAGGGAAATACTATTCCACAAGACCTGAACTCAAATCTGCAATGGAAGGGACAGTTCTAGAAATGGAGGAACAACACGCAAAAAAATTCAAAACAAGTTAGCTAAAAAATTGAAGATGTAGCTACCTTGTTTGGATCTTAAGTATGCAGTTGTTAGTTGGATGGCTAGAAAAAAGTGCAAAGCAATAAAAATTGTAGAGCACTGATACATGCACATCTTTTCTTACTCAGTTGTGCTCAGCTGTGGAAACAGTAGTGACCGATATTCCTGATTATTTTTGGAAAACAGGAATTGGCTAAGACTTTGTCAGAGGCTCCTTCTTCTGTAATATTAGACATGTTTACAGCAGCTAGAAACAGCCTTTTGCACCAAAGAGGTCTGCAGATACATACACCAAAAGGGATGCTTCTATATGTATACTGTGGAAATATTGGGCATGAAAAATTAAATCGTTTCTCAAAGTTGAGCAAGAAAAGAGGCCTATTATTTTTCAATACTGTCATGGTGATGACCATCTTCTGTACAGATTCTCACATAATTTTAGGAAATATTTAATTTTTTTCTGTGACTGTTTGCTGGCTCCAGCCAACCAGTTATCATTCCTCTGACTGAGCTTTAGAATCCTCATCCATCTATGCTAATGTCCAACTATATTGAATGCAGTCCTATGGTAGCATAGTAGATTCCTAGTTTTCACTTACAATAATCTGAATTGTTGCACAGATTATAATTCTGGTGTTGTCTAAAAAACTCAGCAATCAGGCAGAAGCTGATGGCTCCATGTCCAGCCAGCAGCCAAGCCCCACCAGCCGCTCGCTCACTCCTCCACCAGTGGGACTGGGGAGAGAATCAGAGGGTAAAAGGTAGAAAAGTCACAGGTTAAGAAAAAGCTGCTTTAATAGGGATACCAAAAGCCATGCATGCAAACAGGAGAGCAGAACCCCATCATGTGTAATGGTGACTGAGAAGACAAATGTCATAACTCCAAATGTCCTCCCTTTCCTCCCTCTTCTCCCCCGCTTTATGTACTGAGAAGGATGTCACATGCTCTGGAAATCCCTTTGGTCACTTGGGGTCACCTATCCCAGCTCCTCCCAACCTCTCACAACCTCCCAGCTCTCCCAATTCCCTCACCACTGTGGCAGGACAAAAAGCAGCAAACGCTTTGTCTCTGTGTAAGCCCAGATCAGCAATAACAAAAATATCTCTGTTTATCAACTCTGTGTTCAGCACAAATCCAAAATATAGCTCCATAACAGCCACTGAGAAGAAAGCTAGCTCCACCATGAACAAAACCAGCACACATCATCGTATCAATTTTCTGACTGTAAAATCATGACCCTCCTAAGAGAATGGAGGGGCAAACCTGATCAGACTTTATGGTTTACCTCTCGATAGAAACACAATTAGCCTAATTTCTATTATATATAATATATATTTACCATTATAGAAGCGTTTTCAGATGTCTTCCATGATCCTTGCAGACTCCAAATACAGCAGTCTTAGAACTTGCTCCATTTAATGATTGACTTGATTTGACTGAAGTAAAAATAAAGGGTGGAGGAGTGGGGAGGAGGGTGTTGTGTTGATTTTAGCAAGAGTGGAGCCTTTATTACAGTGAGAAATGGTGAAACTTCCTTGAATTAGTGCTCTCACCAGCTGGAATCTAATACTAACAACACAACAGAATTTCTGTAGTCTTCCCTTGTACCTGGAGTTTCTCTTTGAATACTCTGTCAGAATGGGCCTTTCTCATGCTTTAATCATTTTCACAGCATTCATATTAACTTTTCACTTTCATCCTTATCTTTAGTTCACACCATTCTAGCCAGATATCAGCTCATATTTTACGTGGAGTAGTGCTCCCAGAAAAATGGCACAGCATGCAGAAGAACAGAGAGCAGCATAATGTGGACCCACAGAGAATGATGAGTCAAGTGAGAGAAAAGCCTCTGCAATCCACAAGATGCCTCATCATCTCCAACAGAGTCAGCCTACACTAAGCTTTTTAGTCCATGTCTAATGGTCAACAACTGATTTGTGTCTTCTAACTAAAGCTTTGGCCAACAGTCTGTGTATTGCTCAGGAAGAAAAAAATATCATTTTAATAGATCTAAAAGAAAATAACCTTCCAGAGTACAGACTGTCTTTACTTAATTTGTATGTAACAATGAACTAAAAGACACTTTTTATAACTAAGGTTACAGGATCATAAGAAAAAGTTTTGATTTTATTGCACATATTCAGTAATTAAGTCTGAGGGAAGGCTGTATGGTAAGAAAAATGACAGGAGCTTTAAGAACAGCTCAATGTATCAACATCAAAGTCATACTGTTATCAGAAACCTTCTGAAAAGTGAAACACATTCAAAAAAACCCCAGTTAGAATTAGATCTGAATCCTGACCTGTGCTTTTTGTTGTTTATTAGATCAGCAATTATGAATCACAGTAAAAGAAGTACAATAATTTTTTGATCCCCTATTGGCAAAGTATGGCCTTTCCTGCTGTAGTTGTAGACACAGATCCTAGAATTAGAAAATAGGAAAGCAAGAAATGTTTTGACATTTGAATGTTATTTCCTATATTTTGGAAGGAAAATATGGACAGCCAGACAGTTATATTTTGAAACTGTAACTGTTAGATTACTAAGTCTTGAAATAAATTCTATGTCTATGCTGCTGTTTCTCATGAAAAATACTTTTGAAAATTTTGAGGATTGGAAAAGGGCAACATCACTTTTCCCTCTCTGGGTTTTTGTTGGTTCATTGGTTGGGTGGTTGGAGTTTATGATGGTTTATTTTTTCTGTAAGAAAGCCAGTCACCACTAGCTTTCGCTAAACCATCCCAACCCCTTTTTCCGCACCTTCTTGTTCCCTTTGTCAGAGTAGAATTCCAGGTTTACATGCTTATATAACCACTTACCACACCACAGTTGGCTGAGGCATGTCCCGAACTCTGCCTTGCTACTTTGGCACCTCAAAATTGCTGCTGAAGCCTCAGCATTAAAACATAGTACCAGTTTGAAGTTTGGAAGGAAGGGGGGCTCTCTAGGACCACAAGCCGAAACATTCTTCAAAGCTCAACTGTGAGCACTCCAGGGTCAGATCTTTTGAAGCCCAGGGTTGTGGTCATTCTTTTTTATTCTGTACCGTCCTCTCAAGGAGCCTGAACTCGAGGCCCCATGGCGGCTGCTGGCTACCCAGCCGTCCTGG
>VYXF01003285.1:171102-185632 GCA_013397295.1 Polioptila caerulea
GCCCGCGCCCCGGGCGGGCTCCCCCCGCCGGCACAGCCTGGGCTGGAGGGCGGCGCAGCCCGGTGCTCTCTGGCATGAAGAGCAACTCCCCCTCCTCAGAGTCCCAGCCTGGGTATCCACACAGAGCGGTTCCCCAGCTGTGCGAGCTATCCCACAACATCTGCATGAGCCCAGTGAGTTCGTAGGCCTGCAGCTGCATGCAGACTTCTAATTCCTCCTGCCTTTTTCCTATGCTGCATGCATTAAAAAAGGCTCTTCAGACGGGGACCCAAACATGCTGCTTCCCCAGAGAGAGCATAAGTATCTTCCACATGAGGCAATCCCTTGGGCACTTCCCTATTTATATGTCTCTGCTCAAAGGGATTTTACTCGAGTTCACTTCCACTGATTAGCTAGTCTTTTCCTGTGACTGTTTCTCACCGTCTTCATTCTTTACGTTTTTTTGTTAAAGAGTCTCTGCCTTTCCCATCATTCGCCATTTAAAGACTTTTCTACCAGGTTAGAGTAAGGGAATTTTCTGTTTCCAACATCATAGAGACTTTTCCTTCTCTTCCACTACAGCTGGGGACCTGGACTCCTGAAATTATAGGCACATGGAGGAGACCCACTGTACAACCTCCTCATCCTCTCAGACACTCTGACAGCAGTTGCTGATCTCCTTCTACAATTCTTTCACTTGGTGGTGCAGCTCCTTAGCAGCTGCACACCTCCTGCAGGCCAGAAGATCATGTGTCCTAGCCTTAGCAGGAGGCTTGACCCTCTCTAAATCAGGAGGCTGCAAGCATCCTTTGTCATAGGCAGCTGGCATAAGTCTTTAGAAGACTCTAGCTCTGTTCTTACCTTAGCCTTATCTCTGTCTTTATCTGGCTGCAGCTGGAGCTCTCCAGTTCCTCAGAGGATCACAAGAATAGTCCAATCATTCAATATAAAGTGCCAGGAAACTCAAGAAGATCTCAAGAGGACCTCAAAGAAGCTATAGTATAGAAGATGCAGTGCAAACTGCTGTATCTGTCTGGGCCATTTGGTCTGTTGTCAAGAGTTATGATCACTGGAGTCAGTCAAAACACCTCACAACCAAGAAATACTCTCTTAGATCTAGCTGATAGGCATGGGTAGGATGCCTGAAACCACATCTCTGTGCACCTGGCTCACTCATTTCCTTGATGTGTGAAACACTCTCTTTTTAACATCTTGGAAAAGGCATTTTCTACATTCAAAGCAAAGTAAGCAATGAATTTACAATAATCAGGGCAAAATTGACATGGAAAAGAAGGGTGAGGATACACCCTGGATTTAGACAATGGATTGGCTACAGCTTGAAAGACTCACATCATATCAATGTGAAAAACCAGCAGCATTCCCAGGTGTCATCTCTGTGTTCTTTAAATACAATCCTTTCTGACATTCAGAAGTAGAATATGTTCCTAAAGAGTTATTTTGATTTTGGTATGTGTAAAAAAGGAGGTTAATATACACTCGCAACCTTGTGTGTAGATTTGTAATGACTATCTGGAAATAATAGACCCTTCTGTAATTTATCCTGGTTAATCTTCGGTATGCAATGACAAAAAAACAATTTATACATATACCAAAAAATCCCTCAAACCTAAAACCCAAAGCAAACAGACGACAAACGAAAAAATAATCAATGTTATTTCAATTCTATTTCTCTCTTCCTTCCTCAATACATGAAACCTTAATTTCACTCTTTGTGCAAATTGCAAGGACTGGTGTTGCACTCTTTGAACAGAAGGCTCAGCCCTGCAATAACACAAAGAAATGTTCACTGTCTTTGTAATACTAGCCAAGTCAACTCAATGGGATAGATCATGGTAGCAAACACTCCTACACCTTGCTTACATAGATCCAATTACAAGACCGAACCCTGAATGTTTGCATGGTGAGGATAATATTCTTTATTTTCGCCAGCTGCACTATTTTCCACACTACATCTGGTAAGAAAAGGTTGATGGCAAGGCTGTGGCACTGCCTTTTAAGATGTCACTATGAACTCAGCAAGGATTAAGGACTCCACACACAGAATGGTAGACAGGGTGCTCATGTGGAGACAGCACATCAGGTTTTGATCATCTTTTTGTTCGCTTCCAATATTTGCCAAGCTTAATTTATTTACATTGATATATTTGTGGGAATATATACTTTTTGGAAAAGCTTCCAATTTTACCATGACTTCATGAGCAGATGCAGCATGTAAGTATTTCATGAAGCTTTATCTTCCTTAGTAATGCTTCTTTGCTCTCTGTTTCATGATACCACTTCTGAACTGGCTGAGATCAGCCAGAGGTCCTGCAATTCCACCTCTCAAGTCATTCAACATTATCACACAAAATGGACATCAGGCTTCCAAAGATTTTCTTTAGCTGCTATGACTCCAGTAGCTTAGAAATACAGCAGTTTAAAACCTTAGATAAAGGGAAAAAGCGATTTTTAAACTGCAAGAGCAAAAGGTATGCAGAAAGATTATGTGGCCTGTTGGGAAAACCTGGAATTTCTCATGAAGTGTTTCTGTAATTTGCATGTACTGTTTGAAATCCTAATGGGAAACTGAATGCAATGCATTGGAGTATAGCTCACTAGACACAAAGAAACCTGAAATTATGTCCTAGTGGTTTTGGACGTGATATTTATCCAATGAATAGTCTAAAACTGTTGAAAATTTCTAACAATGTAATGTGGCAAAACACTACTCCTAAAAATCTGAATTGAGTCACCTGAATAAACAACAAACATGAACACCTGTATTCTGCACATGAGCTATGCACCAGTATTGCTGTGCTAAACATGAAATTAAATAAAGTTATCTTTCAAATACAATGGACTCCTACAGGCAAACCTCATTCCTCAGCTAGACAAGAACAAACATGTGGAGATTAAATTGGTTTTTTTATGCTACTTTGGCATAAATACACATACATGCATTTATTTTATCACAGGAATATTTATTTGTTTTTATAACAGAGATTTTTAAAAATCATCACTATTAGTTTGATGAACATCCTTCAGGTCTTCTGAAATGTGTCCAGAATGGCTTCATAGATTTGGAATTGATACACAGAATTGATTATAATCTTTTCATTGTTAAGTTAGAAGTTAGTTCATGACACAAGTGTTCCATCTTTATTGGAAGATCCTCAGACGTTTTTCCATGTGTATGTTGGAATCCAAGTAGTTCTGGTCTTGACCTTAACCTCCCTCTGAAATCTGTGAATAATGATAATTAGCACATAATGATAATTTTATGCACGTAATTTTAGTAAGAAAAATAATTAAAGGTGTTATTACTTATGTAATGCCACTAACAAAATATGCTGTGGCAAGAAAAAAATACTCCCATGATTTTTCTTGATTTATTTCTTAGGCAGGCATCAGGAAAGCAAACATTAGGTTAAGGACTCTATATTGAAAATAGCAGCTTCCTTTTTGCAGTCTATTTTGCTCTGTTTTTTTTTTTTTCTTTTTTAATAATAAGTTCATTCCTATATTAAGATTGACATTTAGAATCAGAAGATTGTAAGATTTTACTTCATCAGAAAAATTAAGTGATTTACTTTCTCAATATTTTCATTTTCCAAATGCAAAATGTAGATTTCACAGATAAAGCACTAAAAGCACTGTTGAAACTAAGAAGCATTTTTATTTCCACATTTTCAAAAGAGGCAGGAAAATTAACTGTAGGTTTGTGTGGCATACAAGTGAGCACAAATAAGGAATATGCATTGTTGTCTCCTGAATAGATTTGTCACATTACTATCTAGAGCTTTTGTCTAGTGACAGAGGAACATCAAAGAGATACTGAATAATATACCAAAAATCTATTGTGCCATGAGATGTAATCTTTATCTGCATGTAATTGCCTTATTAAAATATTTTAAAGTTCACGCCTTCTGCAATTCTGAAGTAAGCCAAGAAAACCATATTGTTAAAAAACTCTAATCCTTGTGATATGACAATAGTGTGTAACTTAAACTGGAAATTAAAACTACAGCCCTCTGGTACTGTAGCAAAGGTAAAGATGCTTCCAGTGCTGTCATTGAAGCATTTTGGCATTTTGCAGGAGGCTTGTTCCCCCTCCACGCCACCTGCTCAATGAGTCTCACAGGCAGTGCTGCTGGAGTTGTGTATGCAGACATGAGAACCTCATTTATTCTGTAATAGGGATTATTTGGCACCTCATATTCTGTCTACTGCTTTGTACCTCTCTGCAACAGCCCACAGAGCATGAATAGGACAGGATCCCCCAGTTCCCCCAGCCTCTCTGATCCCTGGCTCCCAGCAATGTCACAACCTAGGAAGCAATGTCCTACCAGGAAGAAGTAGTTGCACCTTTCTGTTGCTAACACCCATTACAAATTGTCAGCTTTCATAAATAGTATGACTGGATGAAACATTTCTTTCTGCCCTTCAAACAATTTTATTTATTGTGATGGTTTACTTTTTGATTGTATGATTGTATGGAAGGCATGGGACTGCTACCCTTAGCAACCAAAATGATTACTTTTTTATCTGCAGATAAGGCAGCGAGGCATAATGCAAGCTTCTCTACACAGAGCTATGTTAATTCAACTCATGGTTGGCTTGGGCACACCATTCTTTTTAGCTCAGAGAATAAAACCAGTTTTGTTGTTCTCTCTGTCCTTAGTGCCTTTTCAGAAACATTGGTTGCTTTACAGCTTTGGCTTCTGTGCTTACTTTCACCTTCAGAACTTAAAAGCATTGTTTTGGCAGCAGTCACATATAAAAATTTTGATATTATGGAATCTAGCCTAAGAACATTGCTTAATAATTCTATTTTCCCCTCAAGCTAATCCAGACAAGCTAGACAAAAACTTGTGAATACTGCATCCCATGCTTTACCAGTACAGTGAACATCTACTTCCAGAATCACAAATATGACTCAAGCACAATGAAATCTAAAAATTAGGCCTAAATGTATGTGGTTATTCATTTAAACCTTTTGCCATCCCACACAAACTAAAGTGATCCAGGTATTTTTGTTCCAAACTTTTCTTCCCTTAATTTTTTGTATAACCAAATGCAAATTGAGCCAAATGTCTAACTCACACCATGAGAATCAGATAAATACAAGAGATTAAATGTAGATGCAATGACATCTTATTGCGTATAGATGGCACATGAAGATTGAAGTGCCTTAATATATAGCTGATAATCTTACTTTAAATTGGACATTTACAATCTACTTTTAATTAGCTTCATTAAGAGGAAGTTCAATAAAATATAATCTTAAAAGTTATTTAAAAATCATGTAACCTACACTTACAAAGGTGCCTTTTTCTGGCAAGAAATTGAAAAAACTGTAATGAAAAGTTCATAAATATATTTTCTTTATTTGTGTTTTATGTGACTACATGCTAGAGTACCAAGATACATAAAAGTTTACAAACAATAACCAGCAGCTGTGTAAGGTGCACAGAGAACAGTAAAGGACCATGGCAGTTTTCTTATGTCAAGTTTTGCGTAGAAGATAAAAAATATTTCTGTGGAAAAGTTTGAATCTTTTTGCTCCAAAGCTGTCTGAACATGATTTTTCCATCTTCTTTCTAAATAACTGACACTGGCTGTTTTGAGAAAAATGTGAATACTCTGCCTCTCAACCCAGGTCTTTAATATCCAATAATAATAAAATTCCTCATTAGGGTTAATTTTCTATGTAAAACTGGTATGAATTTTACAAACCCAAAAGAATTAAACAAAATTTCTCTTGCATTCCAGGATCATCATCACTCAGGTGTGATGTAACTCTACTTAAAAAACAATTTAGAAATTATGCAGTTTTTACTTGCAGTAGTTTGATATTAGAGTGTTATTATCTCTGTTCAATCAAAGTCTGGGTTCTTTTTTAAAATAATAAACAAACATTCATCACTCACCTGCTTGCACTGACACAATAGATATATGATGAACACACTGCCAAAAATCAAAGTCGCAAAGCTGTCAGTGGAAGAATGCCAGTGAACAGTAAAATTGCCAAGAACTTTATCAGAGAAAAGTAGCCACAACATGCAAGCAGTCTGGGCAACAAAACACAGATTTTGCTGTGCTGTGTGATAAAACAGTAAAGTAAAAACAATAAAACAAAACAAACAAACAAAAAACCCCAACAAAATTCCACAGTGCAGAAGTCCTGAATTCTTATCATGATCCTGCTCTGCTCTGACATGATTAAGAACAAGTCAATATTCATGGTAATTTTCAACAGTTTTGTCAAAGAATTTCCCAGAACATAAGCGTAGAGTCTTAGCTGCCAGACCAGAAAAATTTAATACCCGGAAACAAATGATAGAATGAAATTGTTGAAAATTTCTAACTATGTAATGTGGTCAGACACGACTCCTAAAAATCTGAATTAAGTCATGTTCTGGATAAAGAATAAATGTGAACAACTGTATTCTGCACAAGAGCTAGGAAACAAAAAATGTATAGCTATACTAAACGTTTTTCTAATGTCATTTCATTTCATTTCATCATATTAATTGAGCAGCTATTTCTTCAACAACTATGATTATCACCCAGGCAGATCTAATATGCTTGGGGACAAATAACTGACATTTAAATATTAAATCCTCTCATCAAAAACCTGCTGACATTGGTTTCAATCAAAAATAGTAGTAACAAAGCATTGGCCTTTAGCTCTAAAATGTAACACATTACAGACCACCTCCCTCATTTATAAAATTATATTGCTAAATATTCCTTATGTGCTGTTGAAAGATTGTCCTATTTTTCCTACACCAAGTTCTCACAGCCTTTGTTTTTCTACATAGGGAAAACATTGAAACAAGATTGAAGTACTTTTCCTTAGATTTATTTAATCCAACCCACAGAAATACATAGCAGTAGAAAAGCAAATAGACTACTTTAACAACTTATGTGACCAGAAGACCAAAGTTTTAAGATTTGCTAAGCCAAAAATCCTGAAGAGCAACCGCCATAGAAATGGAGTTCTTTCTGAAGTGGTAAATAATCACTTTTATGCTGAAAAGGTTGATTTTTGAGGGCTTGAGGGTTTGACACTCAGCTGGCATGAACCAGATAACCAACACAGGGGAAAGCCAAGCTCTGATGCAGAAGGTGAGTGCAGGGAAGGGCTGGAAGTGAGAAGAAATGAAAGTGATGAAGTTCAGCAGCTGTTACCATGCAAGGCAGACACAGGTAACTGGGAACCTCTGAGACATCTTTTAAGTTTCCATATGCTGGTGGTTTTTGAAGGGGAACTTAGGAGTATGTGCCCCTGGAGTTTCCTGGTCACAGAGCTGTGATTTCTACAGCCTCAACCTATTGATGTGAGCAGGTACGGTCCACGTACAAAGATGAAGTATTAAAATATGAAGAAAAGATGAGATTATTCTTTTTTTTTCCTCTGTATGGGAAAGCATGCACAATGGCAATAGCTTAAAGTACTATACTTGGATAAAACTATTTTTAGTAAGTAAAAATGCTTATTTGTTTCTCATTTGTAAAAAAAATCTTATTTGTATAAAAAATTTAAGAACAGTGGATTATATTGCAGGACCTGGGGAAAGCAATGGCAGTTCAATTTCATGAATTTTACATTCTTCACCTTGTTATACAATCAGTTCCAAATTTTATTATTTTTCCCATATTGTTTTCGTATGACTGCAACTTACAGTTTGATGCACTATATCTTGACATTAAAAGGACTGCAGTCCTTTCAGAGCAGGTATAATGTGTTCCTCTGTGCATTATGTATCCAGTTGGCCAGTGATCCAGCTTCAATTACAAATGTGAACACAATCTAAGAGGTAGAGCAGAGCATGTGTTTAAGATGGATGCACACAGCAGACTTGCACCCCTCTTCATTGTACCACATTATTTTAGCAATTTCAAATTATGTTTACCATTACTGCACTGGCAGAAGCAAACTTCCGATACTGAAGATTCAGCTTTGAAATCTCTCTTTTAATAACTTTATCTAACAGCACATCAGATATCAGCTTTGTATAGTACAGAGCATCACAAATATTTCAAAATATTAATTGTCTCTATCAACATATAGACTTTTAGAGATTGGGTATTAATCTAAAAGCACCAGGGAAGGGGCCTAAAATGAGCTCAGCTACAGAGGTGGTGGGTGTTAGAATTTGTTTTGGGAGGCACACAAAGGCATAGCAATTCTGAGATGCAGATTTTAAGGGTCAAACATTTATATCAGTGATATGAATAAAAGGATAGATCTGAAAAGTCATGTAAAGTCAAATTTTTATGTGCAGCCACTGCCTAAATGGGTTTAGAGTCTGGCTTTCAAAGGTCATATAGACCTAGAGAGTTTGCAGTTATTCAGTGCTTTGCAAAAATAAGAACCTATGAGCTTCAAGTCAGAAATAACCATAAAAGAGATGATGAACACTAAATGACAGATCAAAAATGTGGGCATACTATGTATTTCACAGTTTGAAAGCAAACAAAATACTGGGTTTCTTGGTACACTGCAATGCTTGATTTCTGAAAAAAGGCATCTTTGTGACCCTCTGAAAAAGAAGTAAGTGTAATAAATAATGTTGGAGAGATTTCCATAAAATTAGATTTTGGTCTTTCATAATATGATAACTAGAGGATATTTCCAAAGTCAGCAAAAGTTTTTTGGCATCTGTTCAGCTGTGTTAAGGGAAATTGTGGGTTTATTTTATTATCCACACTTAGCTCATTGGGCTCTTCTTCTAAAGTGTAATGTCTGAATTGTAATAGGAGTTTGAAACAAGCATATATTACCAGAAGTATTTTACTATATAGTATGTGGTGAGAATAGAGTTTTAATTTTAATCCTTGTTTTTTCCTAGGATTTTTATGTTAAATGTAATAGAAACTATATTTATTCAAAACTATAACCTATTGGCATACTTAATGTTTTACATGTTTATGAAGATGTAACTAAGACAAGAATCACACAATCATATGTTGAAAATAGTACAGAAATTCTTCTGTCTATAATGGGTACACTTCTAAAATATAAGCATGGGGATTTGAATTGACAGACAGGTTGCTCGCCAACTCTAAATATGACACAATGTAAATTCAGACACACTTAAATAAATATGCTTTTAGTATCTGTTTCTAGTTACCACAACCAGTTTGAATGTCAGCAACAATGTATGAGCCAAAATAAAAACAGTGGGTAGAAAAAAATTGGTGCAAACAGATTGGCATCTACCAACTTGCAGATGCTGTAGTTTGCTAACTATCTGACTATTTTGGTAGAACATGGCATGTATCCAATGTAAACTTTTTTTTTTTTAACTAACAAACAAACAAAACTCAGAGCATAATGAGAGACCAAGAAATATAAGTTCATATCTCTGTTACTGTTCAGAACTCTGTTTCTTCTATAGAGGCATCAAGACTCTAGATATTAAAAAGACTCAAGATATTAAAAACTCTTCACTTTTTCTGTGCACCTCAGGTAGTTTTGCAAAAGACCAGAAGCTTTAAAGATACTACTGGTTGGATCACTACAGTTAATATTAAAACAAAATTCAGAGTGGAGTAACAGAAATTTCTGAAGGCAGATGCTTTTTTGTTATCTATAAACATAGCTATAGCCTTTAATTAAGCCATTTTGAGTTGTTCAGGTCTGTCCATTACAGGTGGAGCTCGGAATGGCTTCGGTGGATTAAGCCACTTCATTTAAGAGCAGTCATAAATCTACTGAAGTACACAATCATCACAGCAAATAAAGAGGGTATCCACACTGCTCTTTAGTCCCTCCATCCTTAACCTCACAATCTCTGGTGAATTATGACCAAACCTTCACCGAAGAATTTTCCAAGGAATTACTATCCTCAACCGAGCCAGTAAATGCAGCAGCTGATTCATTCTTATCATTGTGTGCACCACCCATTCTGGAGCGCTGAATGACAGAAGATAAAGTGAACTACAGAACTGAAATTGCATCTCTGCATTCACAAGGTTGGCACATCCACAGGGATAAAACTAAATTTACACTGGGCCCCCTGTATAAGGCTGAGTTAAGTTTCATTGTCCCAGGAAAAAAAGTACCACTATAGAAATTGAAACACAACAGTTGCCCACAATGTACTTGCTCAAATCTTAAGAAAAATACTGTAATTTCTTCAACTAACTAATATTATTTCATTTTCAGAATGTGACACCTTGTGTCTGATTTTGTCATCCCTGGCTAGCTCCAGACCCAGCGGTCAGAAGGGGCTGCCCCCAGGAAGCAGCACAACCCAGGGTGCAGCTGTAACGCAGCGCGGGCATTATCCAAGGGCTGTGCAGTGCCAAGGAGCGGAGCAAGGACGAGAGAGGAGCCTCCTGTGTGCAGTTCTCAGAGTGGGTCTTATTCCGAGAGGGGACAGTGACAGAAGACCCTGAAGCTCTGCTGTGCAGGGGATTTTATACAGCAATAAGCAACCAATGAGGGATTCACCAGGGCAGAGTGAAGGGAATGCCAATAATGTGCCAAAATCAACCGGGGCAGGTGGGAGGAGAGGGGGGTGACATGCCCCAGTGGAGCATTGGGGTTTGGGTGACACCCGACACGCCCAAGGGGTTGGAAACATAGATTATTAGACAAAATATGAATTGACAGGGAAGGTGCTGGAATAAAAGGCGTGGAAATATCATATAGGGTAATAACTGGGGTTGGCATTCTGGGGATTGACAGAGAACATTCTGTAACAAAGGGAAGGTACAATTTAGGAATAAACCAATCTCGGAACGTGTGGGGCAACACAGGGACAAACCATTAACAACTGAAAATATAAATTATCAACAAAACACACACCACAACAAGAATGTATAAAGTGACATAAGTTATTTAAATGGGTTTAATTCAGGGTTTTTTTGTATTCCAGCACAACTTTATTGAAAAGTAGATGGACTAGGATTATTGTGCTCCTTCAACCTTCATTTCAATGAAGGAGAAAGCATAAAACACATCAGCTGAAGCAATGAAGTGCTAAAGACAACAGAAGAGAAATAAATATTTCATGCTGAATCAATAAACAAACAAACAAAATGTTTTCTTCTTTCTCTTGATCAGAATGCTGTGACATTTGATCATAATTTATAAAACACATGCATATATAAAAAAAATATAAATTAGAAGGAGACTGGGTAGGATGGTGGAAGACATATTAAGTGTAATTATCAAGAATCCCTTCATAGTAACAAAGATAAATCTTGAAAAACACTTAAAACTGTCACCTCAAACTCTGTGAGGATAGGTGTTCTCTGCTGTATCCTTTAAACATGAACAAGGACTGGGGATCTGCTGAGGAACGGAGAAAAAAACTCTGAGGAAGTGACCCATTGCACAACTTGTCCTATGCCTGAGTATTCCACGCTGAACAGAAACAAAATTTCCACAATGTGCTCTTTACTCCTACAGAACTCAAGTATTTTGTCCTTTTCTGTTTCATAAAACAATTCTAAAAGATGTGTAAATAGTGAAAAGATTTGAATGATGTGGGGACACCCTCCATGGAGAATCCAAGGGTCAATGACCACAGGGACATCACTGGATCCACAGGTGGGGAATATTTTCTACCTGATCTCTCCCTCTCTCCCTCCTCTGTCTCTCTTCCATGCCCTCTCTCTCCCTCTCTTTCTCTCTCCTGCTCCCTCTCTCCCTCCTGTCCCCTTCACCTCCTTCCTTCCTCCCTCAGCTTCCCCCATTTCTTTCTGTCTCTCTATCTTACATTCTTTGTTAAATAAAATCTGTATTATTGACTTTGGCATATGGTTTCAGTTACATCTTACTTTGGGCAGAGGCCTCTCTCACTATGTCAGATCTTAACAAGGGGCACAGCTGCTTCATCCTGGCCTTCACCATGAGCTGCAGGGGAATCCCAGCTCCACTGCCTGGAGCAGCTCCTCCCCCTCCTTCTTCACTGGCCTTGGTGTCTGCAGTCCTCTGGCTGCAATGCTTTTCTGCACAGTAACATTTTTTTCCTTCTTCACTGTTTTACCCCAATGGCGACACCACTGACACAGATGGGCTCAGCCTTGGGTACATCTTGGAACCCACTGGCTTTGGGTGCATTGGACGTAGGAGAAGCTTTTAGCAGCTTCTCACAGAAGCTGCCCCTACAACCCTTCCTAGCAAATCATTACCACACAAACCCAATACAGTGTTGTACATACTGAAAAATTCAAGAATGTATCATTTTCCTGTAAAAATTATATAATCTGCACCAGTGAAATTAACTATTGTTTGATAGTTACTGGTTTTACTTTTTACCTCTTCTTTCCTTTTACTTATCATTATTCCTGGAACAATACTCAGTATTTAAATCCTGGTATAATGATTTTTTTTTTTTTTTTTAGCAATAACTCAGTTGTAACTGCCCTGTTTGGGGGTGCATTTTGAATAACCAGAAGGTTTTCAACACACCATTCATCCTACATATTTGTATAAGTGATAACATAATTGTGCTACCCACGCACAAGGCAACCTTACTGTGTACTACTACTACAGTTACTACTTACAATAATTGTAATGAACTGGGGAGAGAGAGAGGAATAAAAACGCGGCAAGACAACTGGTCAACATAGTTGTTGACCTGCTGACCAATGCCCAGCTCACTCTTGAGTAATCAGCTGCTCCTGGTCAACTCCCCCATTTGTATACTGGGCATGACCTTCTGTGGTACAGAACATCCCTTTGGCCAGTTCAGGTCCCCTCTCCTGGCTGTGCTGCCACCCGGATTATTGTGCAGCTCCTCACTGGCAGAGCATGAGCCTTTAAACAGTCCTTGACTCAGGCTAAGCAGAGCTTAGCAGAAGCCAAGCCAGCAGTCATTTTCACACTGAATCCAAACCACAGCTACTTAGCTGAAAACTATATCAGCTGAAACCAGGACAGATACATTGGACCCCTCTGAGGAAATGCTGTTTTCAGTCAAACACCTGTGGACTTTACAAGGACAGGAGCAGCTTGGGTAATGTGGTTATAATAAACCAGTAGTAGCTTAAAAAACTAAATTAATCCAAATCCAAGGAGACTAGTAGTGAAAACTACCTTTGAATGCCTATTACAAAGTTCGGAGCTCATAATAAAATCTCACTAAAGGTCTGTGGCTTTTTAATGGAAATCTAATGTATTTTGAATTTGTGTGTTATCAGTTCCATTACAATTCCTCAACCTAAATCACTCAGAGTATTCATTAATTATTTAAAAAGTCTGTTAGCTATAAGAAAGAAGAGAATTCTGGATAGAGAAAATGTCCTTAATTTAGAAATTCAAAACTAAGCAGCTAGAGTGGTGAAGTATCTTTAGGCTGTTGATCTGAGGTGGAAAAGAAAAAAATGGTCTTAAGGGAATACTTGAGTGTTTATGTTAACATAAAACCACAACAAGTTAGAGAATGAGACTTTCCACATATGCATGGCAAGCTCATTGTCCTCCAAATTAATCTACTTTTCCAACATACTGTGAAGAGTGTTTTCTGAGTTTTGCCAAGCTTAGGAATTCCAGCTTAGAAAACAAATCTAGTCTTCAGAGAAAAAAAAAAAATATTTTCCCTCCTTTCTGCTTTACCTGTGAATATGATTTCTGAATTAAATATAATCACAGACTTGGGGTCTGAGGTGAGCATGACATTTAATAGCTCTTCTAATTGATCCTTCACACTTTCTAATCACTCACTACATTACTCACAACATCATCTCTTGGTGATGAAGTCCTGCTGCAGCCAGACTCTCACATTGCACCCAGCACCACCTGCAGCATGTTTGCACTTTAGCAGCAATTCCCTTTCACGCACAAACCAATTTTATTGCGATCTGAAATGCAAAGGGAAATCTTGGCCTTGTGACAGTCAGACAGGATTTTGCCAACAGATCGTTAGGCTATGGGTTCATTGACTCTTCCTGCCACCAACTCTCTTATATCAAGATGCAGTGAAACTAAAGCTGAAGGGATATTGAGCCAGATTTTCATGTGGCATATGGCCAGGTGCGTATTTCATGCACTCTTTCAACTCCTTCTCAATGTTTGTTCTAACATCAAAACATACTGCAAAAAATTAACACTGTGTGCTCATCTGTTTACACATTTCATAGTTTCCCCCTCCTCAAAAGCCTGGTCAATCAGAATAGAGAATGGTCAAAAAGCCTGACTTTAGTAAAGTGCCTCTGTCAGAAAAAATCACCAACTTAAGTCACATCACTAATAAGTCATAGTTAAAAACATTTAATTTAAAAGTAGTGGGGTTTTTTTCTGAAGAGTTTTAGATTCTTTTAATTCTAGTGGTAATCTTTTGTGATGCTACATTAGAGACTTCTACACAGAGTAAAACTTTACTTCAAATATAAAGAGAAAAAAGAAAAAAAACATGTGTGGGATAGAAAGATTTGCATATGTACACTTTTGTAGATACGGCCTGGTACTCACCTTTGATAGTAACTTCTATCACTCAATTAATTAGCCAAATTAACAAATGCATCAATAGTAGGCTTTGTGTATTACATGATTTTTTTTTTCTTTTATTTATGTTTTGTGTATATTCCT
>VYXF01003285.1:192075-211247 GCA_013397295.1 Polioptila caerulea
CCTCCTGGGCAGCACTCACAGTAGAAGCCGGGCAGTGCAGTCTGAGGGCTCAATTTCCATTTATTTATTTATTTATTTATTTAATCTTTCAAATCGATCTGATTTTTCAAGGGACGGATGCTTAGAGATTCTTGAGCCGTCTAAAGAAATAGCAAGTTTCCTCGCTGCATGATTACCGTAGGTAGTTTTGCTCATTGCAGCATCTAGCAATAGGTGAGAATTTATGTCGGCTGGTAGACAGTAATAGTTAATTTGCCCCGACCTCATTCTATGGATATCAGAATAATAGAATATGGGAAGTGGCAGTAAGTATTACTTAACTTCACCATTACTTAAAGCGATACAGATAATTTTCAGCAGTTTTAAATCTAGTCGGTATTCCGATGACACTTTTAGGCTATTGACTGCCATTGAAAGGACCAGAATTTACCTGTAGCCTAAACTGAGATACTCTAAAATAAGTCTAATAGAGCAAAACAAAAGGGGGGAAAATGGAGCCTGCCCTGGCAGAGAAGATTTCAAATTATAAACTTCCTAGCTGAAGCTATAGTCAGGGTTGATTTTTCCTGTAATTATTTATATTTATTGAACAAGGTTTTGTTTTATTTTACTTTTTAAAGTTGTCTATCCACATGCAGTAATGTTTAGGTTGATATTTTCCACAAATACATCTAGATGAACATTGATGTATTGCAGAATTAGTTTGTGATGTCTTCTGTTCAAAAATACTGTTCTTCCTCTGGAAAAGTCAGTAATGTTTAGATTGATATTTTCCACAAATACAGCTATGTGAACATGGATGTATTGCAGAATTAGTTTACAGTGTCTTCTGTTCAAAAATACTGTTCTTCCTCTGAAAAAGTTATTAATCTGTAAAATATATGAGTATATTCAGTTTAATATTCGTTAGGATTAGTAACTTCTGCACAGCTTTATCCTGCACGGGCTGCAGTTAGTTGAACCCTTCTAAGAGACTGCAGGTGGTAAACCATACGTGTATCTCTGTAATCAGAATCCTGTATTTCTTTTCTTCCTATCATAAAGGCTGTTTCTCCCTCCACCTGCATTAATATTTCCCTTCTATAGTAATGACACAGAATTTAAGTGCTGTAAGTATTTATAATTTTTATATCCTAACTAATGGCCTAATGGCTCATCTTTTATTTTAATAATTTTAAGCACTAAGCAGGAGCAAAGTGGTGAGCATGGGCAGGAGAGGATGCTGAATTTGTCAGGAAACTCACCTAACTAGAAGGGAACTCACTTTTCTTGTGTATATTCTCCACAACGTCATGAAGTTCACGGGTAGGGAGTAGACCTGTGCCCATGGTTAGTCTGTTTTTGTATCACCTCTCACACAGATGGTCTCAGACCCGGCGGCAGCAGCCACCCCTTGGCGCTCTCTGCCCAGAGCCCACCCGTTCTTCTGCAGTGTAAGGGCATAAGCAGGACCTTCATTAACCCTCACCTGCATCTTGTTATGGAGATTCCACAGGTTATGCATTAGTGACCCTGGATGTTAAACAAACAAAAAAAAAATTAAAAAAATAAATCCCCAACCACCACCACCAAACAAAGCTAACAAACAAACAAACAAAACACAAACAAAACAAAAAAAAAATATCCAAGAAATCTAAGAAAGCTGTAGATCAAATTTAACCAAAACTGCTGCAAAAGATGGGCAACCAAGAAAACTGGAAGACTTGTGGGTGCAATATTTGATGGATTTATCTTGCTTGACAGTGGGTAAGAATTTGTTTGTCTGAGTAGATGATTGTAGAGGAAAGGCTTTATTTTCCTCAATAATTAGAAATACACAGGGAAAATGTCTGCATGCTTGTGCAAACATATTGTGTATGCTACCTTCCTGAAGAATATGTGGATGTATGTTCTGATGAAAGTGTAACTGAAAATCAGAGCAGTGACTGTGAGCAAAATGTACACAGAGACTTCGTGTGTGAGATTACCAGGGGCAGGCTGGGAAGCCCATGTACACACCTTAGAGCAGACAAGTAGGAAATGAGTTTAAATTCTTCTGATATCACACTTCCTAACTTCAAAGTCCAGCCTCAGTGTGAAAAATGAGAGTTAAAATTGAAGTGCAAAGCAAAAATACCAGAACTACATCAAACTGTAATGATTTTCTTGAAAATTTATGGTAAAGGTGATTTTCTGGAGCTTCCTAGTCACCCTCTTCTGCTTCTTCAGGATTTTCTAAATATTTCTTTGGGATGATTTCCTTCCCAAACCACCTAAAATCTGCGAAAGCCTGTTAGTTGTTAGATGCCAAGTACCAAAAATGCACAGAAGACATTGATATTTATTCTGTTAGAATAATTAATTACAGCAATGGTTTCATATTTGAAACACTTAAAAAAACAAGGTAGCAAGAAACTCTTGTTTTAATGTCTTAATATAATTTAAAAATAAAAATAAGTTCAGTTCAAATTCTTTCCTTTCTGGCAAAGTAATTTTTTAACTTCATGAAATCTTGATCTGTAATACTTTGAAAGTTTTTGTTTTGCAGGTTATATGTAATCAAAGCATGAGTTCATATCGAACTACTTGCTAGTCCAATCACTAATTGTCAGTAATGATTCTCCTCAGAAGAGAATTTTAAATTCTGGGAATCAAAGTTCTAAATGGCATTGCTTTGTCTATTTTTATCAAAGAGATCAAAAGTAATGGAAAAATAAGATTGCAGTTGTGTCAGGATTTCCATCTTCAAATCATGCATGTTTATTAGAGGTGTGAGAATAATTTAAAATTTATCTTAGCTTCAGTCATGAAGTCACTGCAGCATGTCACATATTTTAAGGTTAGTTAATTGCATGCTTAAGTCTACCACATTCTAAGATTTCACTTGCAGGAAAATAAAAAATAAAAAAAAGAAATCACATTGCTTTGTTTAGAAGGTATCTGGGTCTTTTTAGACAAATATTATTAGAGCCTAATTTTCCTAACCTAAATGTTTGGTGATTCATATAAGGAAAGCTGTGACCCAAATCCTGAAAATATTCTGCACTCCTGTAAAGTTAAAAAAACCCCCAAACCATCCAACTTTAGACATGCTGTTAGAGAAATGCATATATCTTTGATTCTCTTTAAAAGTACTGGAGGTATCATGAATTGCTTGCATTCTCTATTTATACCAGGGTATTGGTGGATACTCTTGAACAGATATGTGCCTCATATTTGCTACAGAGAACTGAACATTTTTAATTTTACCTAGTCTTTGAAATTAAAACCTTTAAGCAGCATGGAAGTGCAAAACACATTATAAAATATACTTAAGATCTTTAAGTCACCAAGCCTTTTAAAACCTCAATGATTGAAACTTTTGGTTTTTCATGTGTTGGTGACATTATGATCAGTATTTCAAATTTCAGGCATTTGGAAACCTCTGGGAATAGAAGAAAATGTACTTAAGTATCTGTGAAGGAGAATCTCTATTGAAATTAAGCCATTTAGGTGGTGGAGAGTGGGATCTGTGTTTTTCTTGGAAGTTCGCTTCACAATTTTTGTTACTTGCCCTGGGTGTTGTTTGGTGCCAAGGTGTAAAAAAATGTCAGCCTAGTCTAGCTCAGCAGAAATAGAGCTGTGTAGATTAGAAATTGGAGATAGAAAAATCAGGGTTAAAGTGACCAGGGTATTACTCCACTAAGTAGTCAGCAAGTAGTTACTACGGCTAGACAAGTTGTTTCTGTGAAATGAAGAAGGTTTTGACCAGTCTGTTGGGAGTGCTGTGATGCTCTGCTCATCTTGGGGTTATGAAAAGAGGTCTCCCTTCTGCTGTTCACCTGTGCTTATGTTTAGTCTGAGAGTTGAGACTGACTTTTCTTCTAGAAATGAAATCCTCATGCTCAGCTGTATCTATGGCCACAGATATATCTACGGGCAAAACTAGCATGTTTCTGAGAATTGCTTTTTTTAAAAAGTATGAGATCTAAATACTTGATGTCATTATCAGTATCAAGAAATATAGCTACATATGACCTCAGCAAAGGAAAAAATCTACAAATATTACAGTTTCAAACACTTCTATTTTTCCCCAACAGCACAACTTAAATGTGTATAAACTGTTTGCTGCTTCAGTGGCTACTATTTCTACAATGTGTCATAGCTGCTGGGGTCAACATGGTCTAAAGTAAAGCTGGTTATTCCCTCCAGGCATGATTTTACACTTTCTTGTTCCTGTAGTCCTACTGACCATTCAGACAATCTGCAGAAGTGATAATTTATAAACAGAGTGGCAGGAGTGGGCATTGAGACCCAGGGAGTACAGAGTACAGGATGTTATTTTTAGCCGATAGTTAACAGTGAATCAAGGTTTTGGTTCTGAGCTATATGAAGATTTTAATTCTTGTTAAGCTCACTTTGTCTTTCTAGTTATGAAGTGTTCATTAAAGTAGGTTGGGATATTTAATCCAGATTATGTAATTTTTTTAATAAAAGTGTTGAAATATAACATTAACATATTTTCATATATTAATAAATATAATAAAAATTTAAATTAAAAAATTAGAAAGCAAATTTCGGAGGGGACAGGGGGACACAAGAAAAAAATAAGTTCTCTGACTGTGTCCCACCATTAGTTATGATTTCTTCAAAAGTGAGTGACCACCGGATTTCACATCAAACTGAATATACTGTGATGAGTTTTCACATCCCATTGCACACTCTGTTGTTCAAAACATGCAGCATATGAAACAGATGGCTTGGGAAGACTGTCAAAAAAGCCTGCTGGGCCATCTCTGGTATTACCTTAAAGCAAAAGCAAGGATGAGTAAGTATGCTGTAATTTTTGGCTTTAACACAGAATTCAGTAAGCTCAGTTTCTGGAGGCATGCTTACTCAGTCACAGTAACACATATAAAACAGATACCTATTTGAGGGTAATAGAACAATAAAATTATTTGAAATTTTGGGGATGAAAGGAAGAATGGAAAAATGCAGTGGGAAAGAGGGCAGACATTTTTTTTTCAAGATGCTTATTGTAGGACTGAGAAATGCAGAAAAATATATTTAATCAGGACTTTCACATGACATTTTTAATATTTTTGTGTACCATACAGAAGAAGGTAAGTCCTGTAACCTCTAATTTATTCTTTTTAAATTAGGATTTCAGGAGTAACAGCTGTGCCTCCACGACCTGCTTGGTTATGGCTTCAAAATATCTAAGCACTTAGAATCTTCTGACCAAGGGCAAGCAATGTATTTTGTACTAGAGGCTTGAAAATCAGATCCTCCTGCATAAATCTGAACCTGCAAGACAGTGTCTCTTTTGGAGATATTTCATGTACTGGTAGCATTGTAAATAGTAAGCAAACCAAATTCTTCATGTTCTTGTCCACAATAAATGTTTAGAAGTAGCTGTTTTGTTTTGTTTTGTTTTTTTAATCCCACTCCTGCAGCTGCATACTGTCTTATTTAGCCTTGACTGAGAATAACTAGATCTAGAATTTCAAGTCAAAATTACTAAAAGTAATAAATATTCAGTAGTATTAAAAAAGCAATTCCATCTCTGAGTTCACAGTTTACTGAGGTGAAGATTTATTTCCAGAAGCTAGTATTACTAGGTAACTGTTCAAAATGCAGACATTGAGCGTAAGGAAAATAATTTTCTTACTCATTGCTGAATTTCTGTTAACTGTAAAAATGACCCTCTGAAATGATCACAAAAAGCTTCACAGATAGTGTAAATTTTTTGCAACTTATTTTTCTCATTTGTTGTTAGTTTCTTTTAAGTATTATCATTGCTCAGTTGTCTGATAAAGCTGAATATGTCTCAGCTATATTTTTATTTTTCGGCTCTGGAAAGTTATTGCACATGACTTTGCAATACAGTTACCAGAACTTTGGGAGATATATAGTGCTAAAATGATATTATAATAATAAAAGTTTATTATACTGAAAATGCACCTTTAGCCTATTTTTACTTACTTTCTTTCTTGGCAATGGGTTTTCATTTCCATGTTTTAGGAAAATCCTATAAATGTTGTTATGTTACTACTTCAAAAGGGAAAGAAAGGAAGAAACATGTGAAATACTCTTGTGCTCATTTTGTTTTTGATTTTGAATAGCTTTCAAATTGGAATGATTTTCCCAGATTTTTATAGGCTTGCCCAATCCAGCTGTATATTTTATATGCTAATTTAAGTTCTATTTTTGTTCCCCTTGGGATTTTGAGTGATTATAATTGTTGCTCTTCAAAAGCCAAACAGATGATGATTGCCGCTTCAGGAATATACCAAAAGAAACCAGCTTTCATTAAACCTGCTCATCCACTTCATAATTATCTCCATTTTTTCTCACTAAGAAGCAGGAAAATGGCAACTGCAGTTCATTGAAGCCAGTTCAGTTATTTAAACATCACTTCTCTGAGATAACAGGAGGTGTTAAAGCAGAAGGCTTTTCAAACACTAAGATGTAGCCAGTACTGTAGTAGGGGTGCCAAATGGAAAACCAGACCCTTCACGTCAGCTTGAAATACAATGCTGGAGGCCAGAGACAGCAGAAGTTGCTGTGATCTCCGCTGTGCCTGGGACAGTTTCTGGAGGACAAAACATAGATTGACAGCAATTTTGCAAGGTATTTTCTAGTCTGTCTGCTCTGCAAGAAATGAGAAGTCAGAGTAAGCAGAAACATGGGAGAGGAAGAAAGGAGGTTGAAGCAGGCACTGACACAGGCAGTGAAGAAGATAAATAGGCAAATGATACAAGCTTTGATCATAGGTTCCCTCTGTATCTGTCATCCCTAGTGATGTTTGGAATGAGCTGACTAGACCAGGTGGCTTTTCTAGAATTTGTTTTAGCAATAAATTTTAATTTAATTACAGTTTAAGGACATTCGTAGAGAAGTTTTGCAGTGAAGATCAATGCTGCAGAGAAATGAATCCGCATGAATTGCAACAAGATGCTGCAATATCTATCAGTTCATGAGCACTGGCATAAACAGGGATGAAAAGACTCAGAGGTTTCTCAAGATCTAGAAATATGTA
Organism: Polioptila caerulea; assembly: GCA_013397295.1. NCBI lineage: Eukaryota > Metazoa > Chordata > Aves > Passeriformes > Certhiidae > Polioptila > Polioptila caerulea. The sequence goes on from VYXF01003285.1 coordinate 199,076, forward strand.
AACAGTTCTTTAGTTCACATAATTGGTTAAAAACCTGACACATTTATAATTTTGCAGGTGTTTCCTGATGTTTCTCTTATCTTACAAATGCAAGTAGTGTTGCTGGATTTTTTCCTACCTACTCTCTGAAGTTTGATTCCTGCAGTTTACAAGAAGAAGTCTGGCCATATGTGTTGCCATTTGTCCTCTGCTGCTTTATTTATGCAGGCAATGAGTGACAGCATCTCTGTATAAATCACAGTTTACCACTCAAGGGGGCTGATACAAAAACAGTTCCATCATCAGTTTCTTCTTCCAAGACAGACTGCAGCAGCTGTCTTAAAACATGGATCTTTCATTAAAGAAAGCAAGAATCTTTCACAGTTCTGGTCTCCCACAGGTCACATTTATGCAAAGGAGATGACCAGGGAAAAAAACGGAAATTCACAAAGGGACGAATTTGGATTATTATTTCTTAAATTTAAAAACCTATATGAGAGCAGAAGTTAAACTCAGCCAACTATCAGACAGTCCTTTTTATCAATTATGGAAGCAAAACTTCTGTCAATCCATGCCTTTCTAGCTTATCCAGGATGTTACTGATTTTTGGCTATAGCAATGTAAGCTGAGAGAAAAATTTCATGGCCTACAGACTGGAGGGGGAGCAAAAAGGCCTTTCAAATAGAGTAGAGCTGAAACATCCCCTGATTGCAGTTTTGTTGGTACAGCATGGGGAGTCATAAAGTCTTGTAAACTCAAAACTCAAATTGTCAACATCAGCAGCATAATCCACATCTCCTTGAGACCAAAAGGCAGAGGGTGCAGCCTCAGAGCCCAGGCAGCAAACTGCCTGGAACGTGGCATTCCCTTCTTATCCCAAGCAGCTGTATTCAGTACGGCCAGCAGCTTTGGGGCAGTTTCATCTCCACCTAGAGTGTCTTAGAAACAGCTTCCCATGTAATCCAGGAGCCACAACAGTGAGGTCTGCTTTGGAAGGATCATCATGCCCCTGTCATATGCAGATCCAGACTGGGTTTTATAAACCTACATATCCAAACACTGGCTGAGCGATAGCAGAGGTGCATTTCCTTTTGAAAACTGCTTTCAAATGAAAACACTATTTACTTCCCCCAAAGCTTTGATACTGCATCTACATTTGTCTGCATTTCCATTGTTTAAGGGCATGTTTTGTTCAAACTGAGCTGTGTTTTCCTCCCTTCCTCATGCTCTGTGGCAGGAGGATTCCAGAGGCTACAGCAGTGCACTTCCTTGTGCAGGAAAATGAAATTGGTTGCTGAAAGAGGAACAGTGACACTGAGATCAGTCCTCTCCATAAAGCAAATAAAGAATAGGTGACTAATCTTAAAAGCAGCTAACGTAAGAGTTTATCAGAGGTATCACCTACTCCTCATTCATTATCAAGAAATGTTTCATCATGTCACCACTGCCTGATAATCAGATCTCAGCCCAGAACAACACAGGTCAGCAAATCCTGAGCTGTAAATCCTGTCTCCATGTTTTAACTTTTTTGTTTTGCTCTTTATCCTCTCTTGCTTAATATGCATTTATATTAAATCAAAATAAAAGTGTAATTTGGACTTAGTTTTCTCATTGCTGGTAATTCAAATTTATATTTTCAAAATGTCCTTGAAAAGGAAAGGAGCAGGAGGTTGCAGACTGTAAATTGTAGAGAAACTTGAATTAATTCTTTTTATAAATAGTTTGTTAAACAAAGCACTACATCTTGATTCTAAATTTATTACCTTTCCTAAGGTAGGTTAGTTGCATATCTACCTCCTAAACTATTCAAGATGTGTTTCTGTGCTAGTGAGCTTGCAGTGTAACAATGTGCATTCTGCCATATCACTCTCTGACCAAACACCAAATTCTTTGCAGACAGTGCACTTTCACAATGGCAAATGGTACTTCAGAGTCCTCTTTGCAAGCTGGCCACACTGCATACTTCTAGTAGAGAAGTGCTCTTAGACTCTGCAGCTGAAGAAGTATTTAGGCATCTTCTTTTAATACTTGCTTATGTTTCCTTCTAGTTACATTATCAGATCAAACATCTTGAGCCAAATTAACGCAGAAGGTATTGAAAGTATATGCAGAAAAAGCATTGAATGAAAAGTCTTCAAAAGCAGAATATTTCATAATACTTTGAAAACTACAATTTTGCATGTTACAATTACCTCAATAGGTTAGAAGACAACCGTAATTTGTATTGGCCTTTTTTTTTTTTTAATCAGTTTTCTTGTATTTGTTTTCTCAATGGTAGATATTTGATCTTATCCCAAAATTGTCTCCTACTAGTGTGATTTCTGTGTTTAATTTAGAACCAAAATTCGCAGAACTGCAAAACATTCTTACAGATAATAATAATTATACTAATAAATTAGCTGTGATGTTGTAAAAAAATGTGAAGATAATGCCTCAGTTATTAATGGCTATGAATATAAATTGACTGGGTAGGTAGAGAAGGAGGGTTTATTTAAAAAATATGGTATCTTTATCCTCAGGTTTTTTTTTCAGAGTTCTGTGAATGAAAAAAAAAGCAAAACAGAGAAAATGAAAGTCTACTTTAAGTAATAACAGCAAAACCAAAGAAAGAAAGATGAAAAGGATTAACTGAATATTCTTGGAATAATAGGAGTTAAACAATGTAAGACTAGAAGGAATTCTTCTTTCCTCTGTAACCTAAAGGCAGCATAGTAAGAATAAAAGACATGCTCCACAGTAGATAATGTCAGAATAATTATTTAAAATAACTCTTGCTGCTTAAACAATTAAAAAACATCTTTATTACATTTTACATTAAGGCAATTGACTTATGATTACTAAAACACTTCCTAAAGCAACAATATTATTTCTCATATGAAACTGCAGAATTAAGAATGTGGTACATTTGATGAACAGCGCCAGTCCATTTGAGAACTGCTCTTACAAACAGTACAAAAATTAACTCAGGCAAAACAATACATGTATAAGGTGCATGTGTTAAGCAATAGAAGTTCTTTGCAGTTAAATGGATGAGAATTGTTCTACACATTTGACTTCACCTGCTATAAATCTATTTAACTCAGTAAGATTACCTTAACAAGGAGAGCAAACTATGTGTTGAAGTTTCCACAGTGTTACGGCTCTACATCACGACTCCCTAGTCTTACCCAAATGGAAATTGAAAAAAAGTCATTTTTCAAAACAGCAGCAAAACTTAAAGGCGAAGAAGAACACATTCTGTTCACTCATTTAGTCTATACAAACATCTTCTGGAGCTGTAACTTTGTTTTTAAAGAAAAATTCTGTAGTTAACTCTTGTTTTTGTCCAAAAGCATTTTGACTAATCAATACTGGGCTATGGCTGAATCAGCACTTTACAATCAGAGCTGGGAGAAGCAACAATTATATAAAGACTAAACCCAGCTCTGTCATTTTTAATAACCTTGTTGTTCCTTGTGTCAATCTTACCAAGAATGAGGAAAGACTTGTGGACTTCGGAGATGTTAGAGGTGGACTGAAGAGAGATGTTAGAGGTGATGTCTCCAAACAGCAGATCCTGTCTTAATGTGCTGTGGAGAAGCAAGAAGAGCATCCTGGTGGAAGCACTAAGTTCTAGGGTAAAATTTCAGTGAGTGAAAAGGATCTTTTCTGAGTTCATTTGGTGCTTCCCCACCTCCTCTCCCAAGCTTAACTGGGGTAATGGTTCTTTTTTTTAAAAATTTGCTATGTGTCTCCTTATATGTTCAGTCTCTGTTTCTTCCTTTCTTGTGTATTAGAAAGGCAGTCTTTCTCAATTCAAATAACTGTAGCCCAAAATACCTTCTTGACTCCTTCTCTTATTTTTTATTACTTCTGTTCTCTCTCACTCACACTACTGTCACTTGTTTTCTGCCCACACCATCCAGGCACTGGGTGATGAAGCACAACTTAGAATCAATTTATGGCAATTTATAGGTGGTGGTGCTGTAGAACAGGCTCTAATGAGAAACTTTTTTATGCTTATGGATTTACTATCCTTTTTATCCCATGTTGTGGAAATAGGCAGTACTTCATTAAACCATCTTCATTGAAGTATGCAATTAAATACTGATTTTCTTAAGATATATATCTTAACACATACTATACAGAAACTGTGATGACTCTACACAGGTAAAAGCAATAAATAGTTGATCCCTCTGTCTCAGTCTTCTATGGAAAATGCAGTTATTCCAAGCAGAAAAGGCTGCAGGATAAGTGACTATCTGAACATCACATTACACAACCGACCTGCATGGCCCACAATGCTCGTTTGCACAGTTACTGCACAGTAGGCTTTTAGGACCTCAAACTCCCAGTCAAAATAGAAAAAAACCCAAAAATATATTAGCCTATTTGAGAATGCTAAAGAAACATGGAGGATCTGAATACATAAAACAAAAACTGGGAGAACAAATACTATCCTATTTGAAGGCAAATAAATGCCATATATCTGACTGTTAAAAAGTGAGAAGATTACTGTAAGTTTCACAATTCAATTATTTTATTCTGGCTCTGAATTCTCATTGACAGTTACAGGGATGCTTTACAAGGATTAAGGAGGTACTATAGCCAAAAAATATTAAAATAATTTGAGTGTAACTTGATATTTACCTTTTGTCTTAGTGTAGCAACTAGGAGCACTGATTATGAGGGAGGTAGAACAAATATATCTGGTATAAATCTTGTCAGTTTCAAGATTTGCCATGCAGGGGAAAAGAGGAAAAAGGCTGTAGATGGAGAGGCTAAGTAAGCCATTTTACAGCATTTTTAATAATTGTGGCTTAATTGCATTTATTGCTTACATCCTTTTTCATGAACATTGGAAGTGTTGATCTCATATCTTTAGGAAGAGCAGTAGGTTTTCATAATCAAAAAGCAACATCTAGTCATCCTGTAATACTAATTTTCTTTTTTTCTCCGTGTCATCACATTAAAAAACAACAAAAACAGAAACAAACAAACAAACAAATCCCCCCCCCAAAACAGAAAAATGGTTACCTTCCACATAAGGTGAACTTAAAAGTGAGTTGAAGGAGTCTTCAAGTTGAAGCAAGTCTTAAGTTTGCAAAGCAAATTTAGTAGCAAAAGAGAGACTTAACATGACATGGCTATTTTCAGTTTTGTATTAAATATCACATGATTTAAATCAGCTTTAAGTCACAATGTATCTTCCCTTTCCTGTAAAGGATGAAGAAAATAACATAGACATGATAGGGGAAAGATTACAGAAATCATGCAATCCTGAAAATACTTTTTAAAACCAGTTCCCATTATTAGGAACCATTTCTAGACCATCAAAATCTAATCCGGCTCCTTAATAACATACGTTTCAGTATTTTGCTCCTTGAACATAAAAAGCAGATTCTTCATTGTAATTTCACATTCTGCAGTCTACAGGTGAATCTTTAGTATTGTTGTTTATGTCTGATAATGATGTCTAAAGTATAGAATTTTTTCCTTCTCATTCAGGACGGATTTGGTGAGTGCGTGTATTTATGTGCTTGATGCAAGTTTTTTGTTGCCCAAAGTTATCATCAGTAAGTTAATATTTCACCATTTTAAGTGCCCAAATGGGAATTATCAAAGGTTGCATGATTTTCCAGAATGTAGATTGTATCTTGCTTAATTCTGAATTCCCATGTCTCATGTGGACCAAATAAAAGCAAATTGAAAATTAGCAGCCAAATGCTCAAAGGCACTTTGAAGTTAGAGGTCTGGAAGATGAAAACCAAAACCAAACCAACAATCAGTCCTTGAATTCATCTGAAAAAATGCTAGAATGTAAATAGCTTTGCTTATCAGACTTTGCTTGGTTTCAGTGCTTACTGACACCAGGAGAAAAATGTGTAGAGAACTTGTCTAGTACTTTACAGGCTTTTCAGCTTAGGAGATTTCTGTCTTCCTGTGGTTTTTTGGGGTTTTTGTGTGTTTTTTATTTGGGGTTTTTTAATGTTTTGAGTGTGATTTTTATGTTATTTTTTTTCCTCAGACATTCAACTGATTTTAAAAGACAAAAAGGGAAAAACACTATTTAGAACTGTAGTCATTTTGGTAGTGGGGAATGATACAAAATCTTACTATCTGAGGGAAAAGAAACTTTATATCTAACTTTTAACCTCAGCAACTTGCTCAAGTAATATGATTCAGCACTTTACTGTTCTTAAAGAAGGTTTTCCAGTTTCTAAACTAGATTTCATGTGTTGTTAATTAAGACATGTTCTTTTTTCTTTTAACTTGCATATGAATAATACTTGATAACAATCTGCCAGTAGTGATTATTTCTAAAAGCATTTTCCTATATTCATTGTCAAGGTTTCTGTTCCTAAATATTTTTCTCTTAAATTATATTCAAGTTTTCTAAAATCTTTGCTTTTAAAGACCTTTTTATAGGCTTTCTCCAGTTTTTCTTAAAACAAGGAAAGACTGGATGCAGTGTTCTATATTTTCAGCTGATCAATGTCAAATACAAAATGTATTCATGTATGTCTTTTCAAATCACAGTCTTGTTTGTACATCTGAGTGAAATCCTTCTTCCTTGCAACAACATCTTTGCATTACTCCTAGTAGTATTCTACAACCTTGCCTTCAGGACTGCTTCTATTCTTTCAGGACTGCTTCTATTCTCTGGTTTTTATTTGCACATTTGATTATGACCTTACTTTTCTAAAAATCACAGTTACTTGCCACTTATCCTTATTGAGGTTTATCTTGCTGGTAAGTCTGTCTCTCTGTTCTTGAAAGGTAATTTTGTGCTCAGCACTTAAACAAATGTTTGTTACCATTCTGCTTGCAGAAGTCCAGAGTTTTCATTCACCATGTTGCATCTTCCAAAACATGGGCAGAAATTATATCTTGACCGTAAAACTTATACTCCAGTATGACTTTATTTTATAGAGCAAATAATTTGGTACTATTTTTAAGTATTGTCTAGATATATTTTTGCATACCCTTTTTACAGTAAATTAACTAACACTATGCTTCCTTTTTATCCCATGAGAATGCAATGCAAGTTGGCAACTAACATTTAAAAATTAATGTATTCTATTTCTTTGCCTTACGTGGCATGCTGATTGTAGAAGAAAATAAGATTTGTGCAAAGTTTTGTTCCTCAAAGATCTACGTTTCTTAGGGCCTTAATTTTGGGGGCTTCTTTTAAACAAAGAAGCAGAAATAAGACTCATTATTCTCTCTTTTTCCTGAATCTCTGCTAAAATAATAACAAAAAAAAAAAGCACCTTTATGCCTGCTCTGCAGGGCATAAATTTATTACCTAATGACGAAATACACAGAAGAACTTTCAGGAGAGTGTATGTCCATGACATCATCAGAATAATTTGCTGTAATTTTATGACATATTTCGTTCCACTAAGTTGTCTGACAGTGCAGTACATTACTATTAGCTTGAATAACCTTTTAGATATTTACAGCTACATGATCATTTATGATTTTGATTTGCTGATGACTCATCTTCAGCAGAATCAAAGTAGTACAGAGCTATGCATAGTACTTCCGATGCAAAAACTGAGTTGTATAAGCAGAAGAAACAAAACCTCCAGCATTTAAAGACAAGAAGAAAGAGATAACTGCCTTTAACATATTGCTATGAAAAAAGCATTTTTACATCCCTCCTCAAGAGCATGCTAACAGTTGTCCACTCCCCATGTCTGAGCAGTCATAGCAGGTGTGTTACAAAAAGATGAACTCTATTTGGAGAAGGAGGGAGATAAACTAGTTTCCTACACTTTCTGAAATCCTGCCCTTATAGGTTAGTGCAGAACACAACGCGTACCTTCACTGAATCATTATTTCCAGCTGGAGGCATATTATCTTAATTGAATAAAACAAAAAATTGAAGTTGATACTTAAAAGTATGTGGAATATATTTAAGTGCTTGCTTTACAAGTAAAAAAAATTCCATCTATTACCTCTGTGGTCTGATTATCTGAAAATTATCTAATTACATATTATACAAACACTTTGGAATTTACAAGGACTTTCTCAGTAAAATAATGGTAGCAGCAGCTACTATATTGCTTCACCGTGCTGTCAGCAGGAAATATGCTGGCACACTAAAAAAGCTATTTTTGTGTAATATGTGCTTTCCACCTCAACAAATGAAAACAGACACAAGCTCTTGAAAAAAAAGTAAAATCCATCTTTTAAGTCAATATTCCTGTAGCTTTAACATAGAGGATATGCTCATTACAATTACTTTATAACCATATATCTTTTTCTTGGAGAAACTTATTGTTATGGTGGAAGTCTACTCTAACTGAATTGACAGTATTTGGGATGATTCACTGGAGAACTTAAAAAGAACTTGTTATTTTGGGATAAAAAGCAACATTAAAAATATTGATTTCATTCTTGCTTTTCATTGTCTCTTTGACACAAGGTTATTTCTTCTCACATTTACACAGTGTTTTGCTGGCAAGGGTATCAATCAATTCAGGCTCTGTTTACATATTCCCCACAAATTAGAAGGCGCAAGGGCAAATTGTTATAGTTGAGTTCTCTGGCTTGTGAATTTTATTAAAATGACCTGTCTTCTTGTGAACTCTGAAATGCATCTCAAAAACCAAGTTTTTCCAATTCAGGGACAGCCACTTGGCAGTAATTTGTGTGTGCTAAAACTGCACAGGACCTAAATTGCTGAACAGGTTTGACCTAATCCACATGTGCCTTATGCTTTCTCACATCATATTCTGGTTTTGCACTCTTCCACATCATTAGAAAAGCCCACAGCTTTCAGGCACAAGCAACAAAGGTGTATCTAACAAAGCGCATGTGCCAAAGATGCTTCCTTTCTCCCCTGATTCTGCCTTTCCTCTTGGCTCTGAAAAAGCTTACTGTCTTAATATATGTAATAAATGACTCATCTTCTGGATCCTTGTAACTCCTTCCTTGCTAGCTCCTGCTATCAGATATGTTTAAGTGACAGGCTAAGGCCAAATATATGTGGTTAGATTATCAGAAGATAGAAGTAGTCTCACCTCTCTGCCCTCCATTTAACAAGTCTGAGTGGTAAATCTTGAGGTTTCTGTTCAGGTCCAGGTTTCTCTTGGCCTAAGTACCTTGTCTTTTCTTAAGAAATAGTTACTCTTGTCTTAATTTATTATTCAAAGATGGAAAGGTAGCCTTAGTGGCCAAAATTAGGTAACTTAATGGCTTACAAGCCTATATAGTTACTCTGGCTCTTCAAGAACCAATCACAAGGAATTAAGTGCACATAGTAAACCCTTCTTTAGAAAATAAGCTCTGTGACCTTAGGTTATAGGCTTCAATTATATTCCTTTCAGTTGCATTTTCTACAGAGCTTTCTTAAAAAAAACACAGATCAAAGGTAAGCTGAACTCAGTCTAAAGTAAGTATTTCTGCTAGAAAAAGGTGGAGCTATAATATTTTAATCTGATGCCATTAATCAAACCAAAAACACAGTTTAAATCAGGATTTTTTTTTTCTCCTATGGAATATATTAGTGTGTGTACCATGGCTCGTATTTTTTCAAGTGAATAATTCCAAAGGTCATCATAGATTCTTTTCACAGCAGCAATTAATTTCTGTTTAGCTGTGCTCACAAACGCATGCTTGTATTGTCTGCTACGGAATTGAGCTTGTGTGCTTTCATGTGAGCTTGACTTGTGTATTAAAAATCACAGTGCTGTTCCTTCTCCTGCAGAGGAAATGGGGAATTGAAAATAAGCTGCTGCAGTTTCAAAGTGAAAGTGTTCTGTCCTTTGTAAAGAGCCTGACAGCCAAATGGATCGTTTGTTCTGGGACTCAAAGATACGTCACAACAGTGAAACAGACAAGGAACCTCCACCCCAGTTCAGGTACTGCTGGGACAGTGATTTGGGATGGGGATTTTTTTAAGGTGTTTTTATTTAAGTAGCATCAAGTAAGAGAAACCTATTTCTCTTTGCTGAAAAGATCCTAATGACAGTTTACTTCACTGGATTATCAGCAACATGCTGGCTGCTGTGCCACCTGAATTTCAATTTCTTAATTTACAGCATGGAAAAAATAGAATAGAGCTCTATCTCTGCTGCTCTCTACACTGGGCTGGTCTTATCAAGCATGAAGTTTGGCGCATTGCAAAGCTATTCAAGTCATTATCTGTTGAGGACCACTTGAGCCATCTCTATCTCTGCAGTGTGCTGATAAGACAGCTGTTTCTCTAGCTGCAGTGTCTCTCTGGGCTTTGGTCTTCTTTCCCTGCAAACTACAGCTTTGTCACTGTGTCCTGATGCTGTCACTTTCTCTGTTGTGCAGTAATTTGATCCATGCACAAAAGAGGTTGATGGCAGCAACTGACTGGCAGGTGACACGGTCTTATTTTACAATTAGATGTGCATTTCACACCACTGGAAATACAAATCCTCAATAAAAGAAACTACCTCAGCTGCAGTGCAGCAGCAATCTGCCTTTTCCTGGTCACAGTAGGAAACAAGTAAATATATAATAGTTTCGATAAATAGACAACTTCTTTCAGGTTTTTTTCCAAAAGAAGGTTCCACAGTTGACTGTAGCAAATATGAGGAGTTGTGATTATCTTCTGTGGAGATACCTTTTAGTCTCAATTGAAAAAACCCAAACAGCCCCTTTCCTTTTCCCATCTAAATGCTAACCTGCTTTTGACAATAGTTTTTATTAACATTCAGACATTGCTGTGTAATAGAATAGAAAATGATATAGTAGTCTCAGTTGCAGTGTTCATACTACTGTAGTTTTGCACAATGTCTGTATCTTATGACCAGAGAGAGGCTCAGAGGAGTAGATAAAACAGTCCCACACCAATACTGAAGGCCATGCAGTTATGTTTTGTCCCAGGAAGTGTGTGTCTCAAGACTTGGTTGGAAACTCTCATGCCTGTCACCGTTTGTTGGTGAAAGTAATGGGAACAAACCTAAGTTACTCCTGGGAAAAGAACCCGTATAGTTCCGGGGTTTCAGTAACACACAGGCACAACACACGCACCCATCCATACGACGGCATCTGAACACCACGAGTCAAGAACCATTTGTCCGAAGCGCTGGAGAGGGAGTGCCGAGCCCACAGCGACAGCATGCACAGTGCCAAGTGTTTTCCGGAGGGCAGGGAGGGGATGCTCCCCGCCCCGGAGCGGCCCTTCCGCAGCCGCGCCGCTGTCCGTGGTGCTGAGCCGGGGGCCCCTCCCGTGGGCAGCAGGCGCTCCTTCGCTTGCTTTGTGTCTTATTTTTTCACTTTCATTATAAAAACAACAACAACAAAATACCCTCTGTGCTAGCTGGTAAGCCTTTTCCTTCCAGCGCAATTTGCTGCTTTTACTGCCTTTCCATGACTACTCCGTCCCGGACGGAGGACTCAACAGGGTTCAGCGTGCCTGAACAACCAGTGCCCTTCCCTGCTGCTACAGCGTTCCATGTCCAAAGCCTATTTAATAACCCATACACGTTTTAGCTAAAGGCTATGTCCAGACAGCCAGCTACTGCTAATCACAAAGACTTCTTTTCAGACATATTACCTAAGCAAAGGGGAACTTCACAGGAAAGTGTGTTTTTCCTGGGAGAATGGAAAATTTAGCTTTCCTTCTCCTGCCGTTGCAGGAATCAAGGGCCTCTGAATGCACATCAGAGATGAGAAGGGCCGATGACAAGGCAATTTGCTAAAACAGCCATTTTCTGCCTAATTTCACTTCAGCACTGCGTATTGACAAACATGATAGATGTGAGTACATTATTGGTAGAGATATTGTGCCTCGAAAGAAAATGCATGAAGCCTGGATTTTGTCTCTAAAAGTTGGTCACTAATTATAGCTGGAAGAATGTTACTTTTAGGCGGGCAGTGTTGGTGGGGGGAGAAACGGAATCAAGAGTCCTGAATATCAGACCTGACAGGGAAGCTGCCGAGAGCAGAGTCCTTTAATTTCCTGAAAGTTCAGAAAGACACTCTTCTGGTTTCTAACAACATACATTTTGCATTTTGGCATCCACTTTAAACAGAGTTTCTTTAGTTCTAAAAACAGATGTGTATTTACACAGTTTTAAAATTGCAGGGGTCATGGAGACTGGAGGGAATGGCCTGACATGTTTGAGGGTATTGAGTGAATGCATCAGACTGCTAAAGAAATAATCTAATTTTTTTTTTTCCTTCCTTTCTCTCTTTTTATACATTGACGATGCTCTCCTAAAGAACA
>VYXF01003285.1:225110-256875 GCA_013397295.1 Polioptila caerulea
GGCGAGTTTTAAAGTTAACAAAAAAAAAAAAAAAAAAAAGAAACAAGCTCAGCTGTGGTTGAACCAGACATACCAGCACAGTGTGAAACTACTGGTTGTTCTTATGAGCGCATTTCAAGGTGAAATTCAGTCATTTACACAGTTTTAATGGTTGTAACACTGCTTTGATACTCTTTCAGTCTTTCAGTCTTCAGGTATTTGGGATAGTAATTGGACAAATAATATTGTTAGCTGCTATATGCAGCCCTTTTAAGTCTGCTTTACAGTTAGACCATATCATCAGTCAGCACTTTTTCAACTTTTTCTTGAATGGTAATAGACACAAATGTTGATCAGCTCTTAGGGGTTGTATGACACTGTTCTTTTGAGACAAAATAATCCAGTTGTCTTTTCCTCTGTGCAAGTTGGCTTATTGAAAGAACAAACAGTTACCTGTCCGACCTTGTTTCCCTGGTGGGGATCAGCCTAGAGGCACACATACTTAGATTTCAAAGCAGTCTTAAGAACCCTCTGGGAGCTAAAAGTATGTACCTTTGCATGAATGGCTTGAGAGTAGTGGCTGTCAGAAGGCTTTTCTGAAAATCCTTTAGGGCAGTTCTGGGCCAACTGATAGTCCTTTGACAACTGGAATGATTAGTGTGATGATATTAGTGATGACCTCTCTGTATAGAAGGTGAGCTATAACCAGAAAGCTGCTGGCCAGCAGTGGCCCAATCTCTGTAAAGTAGAAGATATTCAAAGTTGTTGCTTGTATAACAGTTTAAATGTGAGGTTTGTTGCCTTCGGTTTGTTTGGCTTTTGGGTTGTTTTTTTTTAGTTTGTTTGTTTTTCTGTTTGTTTTTTGGGTTTTTTTTCTTTTTGAGAATATTGGCTCAGATGGTAAAGGGTGCTTTGGGCACACCTCTAGGAGAACAAAGCCTTGTTTAGACTTTTCTGAGACAGGCTGTATAATGTCCTGTGGATCAGGGTGCCTTGGTGTGAGTGCTGTCTGTCTTTCCTTGTTAGAACAGCTTTTCGTAGAGTAGGAGAGGAAATGTGGCTTAAAAGGAGATAAAAAGTGGCTAATGAAGATGTGGCTAATGAGTCAGGAGATGAAAAATGACTATAAAGATTGAAGTAAGCCTGTTCATGGAACAGTATCAATCTGATTTTTTTTATGACACATTAAACTTTAATATCCCTGTTTATCCACATGTAACTTCTGCATTTCTAGCTTCCTGATTTCTGGAAGTGGCTGTGGCATTATATAACTAAAAGGTAATTTAAAGAGGGGAAGCAAAGGACTTGGCACATATATGTGCTTTCATGCAAGGGGGACTTGTGTATCACAACTAAAAACTGTAATACCTTTGCCTAAAACTACTTTTGACAATAATGCTTCTGTCACATACTTCTGCACCCAGTTATGAGCTGGTAATGTGTGAAAGGCAGGCATCTTTGACAAAAACGCAACCAGTTGATCACAACTTGTTTGTATCAACAGTACCTTATTTACTATCCATTGTTCTGTGTTACATTACAGTAGGTGGTCTGAGGAGGATTAGGATGCTGAGATATGGTAAGAAACTCCTGATCATGAAAGGAAGTGATAGCAGAGAGGGTGAGGATTGTAAATAGTTAAGGTATTGCTTCTGGCTCATGCATTGTAATAATAGCTAACTACCCTTTTTCTGTGTTTATTTCACTTCGCTTCAAAATTATTTAACTTGAAATATGATATGGATGATTCTCTTAGACTTGGAGGTAGGAAGGAATGGAATATGTGTTTAAGAAGTTTATGCCAGTGTCTTCTGTGGGAGAAATAGTAGTGGTCATGAAAACCTGGAGGGTGATGGAGGATTGGAAAACATGAATGAAGTTCTTCAGCTTTGCCTTCATACTTGTGTTCTTCTCTGCCTGCTGTCCTTTGAGTGAAGTAATATGAGTGGCCTTTAAAGACACTGAAAAATAAGTATCATAGCATGGTTTGGGTTGAAAGGGGCCTTTAAAGGTCGCATAATCCAACTCCCCTGCAAACAGGAGGGGCATCTTCAGTTTGCTCCGAATCCCATCTAATCTGACCTTGAATATTTCCAGAAGTGGGGCATCTATGACCTCTGCAGGCAGCCTGATAGGGTGTTCTGCCCATCCCTAGGTGTCATCCACACCATACAGATTGGTGTTGACAGTTTTGGCTTGAATTTCCAATGTGTTCTACCTCATGACCATTTTTTCCATGTAGCAGTTCGGACTGTCTTTGCAGATCAAACCCATAATGGTTGTTGCCTTCTGTAGTCATGCTACATCTTAAAATGTATGTTAAGATGAACAAGAAATTTTTCTCCTTAAATTGGTCAGTTAAGGGGATCTAAAACTGCTCATATGGGACTGCTAGTAACTAGCCGTGGTAGTGTTATCCCAGAGGATTTTGATCAGTGACACAGGGTCCAGGAGGCCTATCCATGGTGGTGTCTCCCAAGGTGGGCCCAGCCTTGTTTAACTCATCCATCAGTGACTTGGGTGGAGGGGCAGAGGCCTGCTCAGCAATTCCACTGCCAACACAAAGCTGGGAGCAGTGCCCCATAGCCCAGAGGGCTGTGCAGCCCTTCAGAAGGGCCTCAACAGCCTGGAGAGATGGGCAGAGAGGAACCCTCTGAAATTCAGCAAAGGCAAATGCAGGGTCCTACACCTGGGGGGGAACAACCCCAGGCACCAGCACAGGCTGGGCTGACCTGCTGGGAAGCAGAAGCAGCTCTGTGGAGAAGGAGCTGGGGGTTCTGCTGGATAACAAGCTGTCCATGAGCCAGCAGTGCCCTGGTGGCCAAGGCCAATGTTATCCTGGGCTGCACTGGGAAGAGCATTGCCAGCAGGTTGAGGGAGGTGATCCTGCCTCTCTGCTCAGCCCTGGTAATACTGCATTTGGAATGCTGTGTCCAGCTCTGGGCATCTCAGCACTAGAGAGACATGGAGCTCCTGGAGCAGGTCCAGCCGAGGGTGACAAAGATGATTTAGGGGCTGGAGCATCTCTCTTATGAGGAAAGGCTGAGGGAGCTAGGCATGTTCAGCCTCAAGAAGAGACAACTGAGAGATGTCTATGACTACATGAAGGGAAGGTGTCAAGAGATCAGAGCCAGGTTGGGGTGCAAAACAATAGGACAAGAGGCAGCGGGGAGAAATCAATGCACAGCAAGTTCCACCTGAGTAAGAACATCTCTAATGTTCAGGTGACTGCACACTGGTACAGTGTGTCCAGAGTAGTTGCAGAGTCTCCCTCACAGATATTCTCAAGAACCATCTGGATGCAATCCTGTGCAGCAGTGCTCTAGGATGAAGCTACTAGAGCAGGGAGGTGGGACAAGGTTTGACCCACTGTGGTCCAGCCTCACCTGTTCTATGGTTAATTTAAGTTAATGCTTTGGCCTGACGGAATTAGTGGCAAAATCTTGTTTTCTCTCCCTTTCTGATTCCCACTTTTCTCAGTAGAAGCTTATTGCTCAGGATTTAATTTTGAGAGTCATTTTGATGCATTGGAGTGACCAGACAGATGGTGGTGGTGGGGCTAGCAACGTGCAACAATGCAAATAAAATGTGATGATATGAAGAGGCTTTCTCTGTCTATGAAAGCTCCTGAATCTAGTTGTCAACAGATACAAAAGAAACTTCAGAAGCCTGGACAGAGGCTGATACTGTAGGGAAGGATAAAATCTCCAGTTGTGTAGTAGTCAGATGAAACTCTTGCATGTCCTTAGTTAATGTTTCTTCCGTGACTAAATGCTGAGATAGTTCTGCCACCGAGGCCCCTCAGTAACATCTAGGAGAGCTCTCATCCTTTCCAAGTAACATCAGTAAGGAATTGTATAAAATTCCTTCTTGTTCTCCTCTAGAAGCTGACATGAATTTTTAAACATCTTTTCAGTCCAGTGAGTTGTAATAACTTCACAACTTAATTAAGAATAACCTCTCCTCAAGGTCTGTTTCGGTAGCAAACCAGGATAATGGCAGTCATTGTACTAAGGAGAGTGTCACTCGGCGTGCTCTTGATGGCAAGCAGCTGGCAACCTCTGTGTCTCTTTCTCTAAAAGCACACTTCGTGACAGTTGCCTGCAGAATACTCTTCTGGAACCGCTTTGCTGTTTTTTTTATTAGGAAGTGCTTATGACCTATTGTAATAGATAGGTATCGACAGAGCACAACCTTTTTCTATCTAGTAAGTATTTTCCTGCCTTTTAAAAAAAAATTCTATTATGAAACTTGCTTAAGCTAAGTGTATTCACCCTCAAAACCTGCAGTACTACTGCTGTGCAACAGTAAAACATAATTGGAAATGATGTAAAAACATAGAGCTATGTTTTCTTCCCTTCTTTCTCCACATCACACATACTTGGGCACAAAATGAATTGTGTTAATATGGGTTGTAGGTGACCCATGGATTTTGCATTATTTGCCACTCTCATTTGTGAGAAGCAGGTAGCAGGTGTACTTTGAAGTTGTCGAACTTACATGTCATATATTGAGATATTACACATATCTCAATTTGGAGTTGAAGTGGGACCTGTGATGACTTCAAGTAGCTGTTTGCTGTGGGACCTCCTACCAATGAGAAGGTTATTGATCCTGCAAATGTATACTCCTCCATTCAATAGCAATAAGCTACTGTTGTTTGTGTCAAGATACCAGTTGTTTTCATTTTTTCATATGTATCTTCTGCTGAATTAATGCAAGATGAGTCAAGAAGTGGAATATGCAGCTGTAGTGGTGTTCTCTCGTGTGCCTGACCCACAGTGTGGAGTTCCCAGAGCAGAGGTGGCCTCCTCTGAGTAGTTGTGGCTGATTCTGGTGTGTGTTGTTTCTCCTCCGACCTTTATTAAGCCAACAAGACACTAGTTGGGCTACAAAAGCCAGAGCCAGTGGTTATGTTGCAGGACTGTTTCTACTTTGCTCTTCATGCCTCCTTCTGCATAGCGTGTGTGACATTGCAAAACCATATTCTATGTGAAAAATACGAGTGCATTGAATTACCAGCAGAATTAAGCACAGTGTTTGATTTGTTCGATTTGAATTATTTGCTTCTTGTTATGGGTCTGTTAAATAGGCATATCTGTGTTTTGGGATAGGTATTTGGTGAAAGTCAGGTTGTAGATGCCAAGCTAGAAATAATTAGAGGATGTCTGACTAGAGTGGTATTACTGGACTGTTATCCAGTCCTTTTCTCCTTTATGATTTTGCAGCAGTGTTTTAAAATTTCTCATTGTGGCATCCATCAGGACAGAGGGTGGTAGATCAAAGCAAAACTACGGTCAACAGGCAAATAAAATCAGAAGTGCTCAGTAGTTCCTGCACTGGAGAGGTGGCTGTACAAGAAAAACGCAAGTGTGCCAAGTGTACTCAGTCTAACAGGTGCTCCAGGCAAGAAAGGATTAAGCAGATAGGCATGGTGACCATGGAATTACTTTAGTATAACACAGCTGTAAAACAGTGCGTTCAGGATATGTCTGTGGAGACTCTGATGAAGAATTACACAGGCAAGATCTGATGTGTGCCGGGGAGAAATCCTAGAAAGCCAGAACAGTGATTATGAACTTGTACAATGGATCATGAAACAGTTGCTGTTTGAGGCAGTTTCTTTCTGCTTCAATTCATTCCCATGGTTTTTTTGCCCTTCTTTTTATAGCTTGCATACAGCTGTTCCTTAGCATTGAAGAATTCAGTTCTGAAGCCTCTCTAAAGGCATGTCACATCTTGTCTGTCTGTGGTTGATGAAGAAGCTGTCACAAACAGCCTTAAGGAGGTAGACTGCAGTAGGAACGTCAGAAAAGAACTGGGCAGCTATACCAACTCGATATTTAAGGACTTGATTCTTCATCAAAATTTTTGAAGCATAAAGCTTTATTTTCCAAACTTCCTTGCCAAGTATTATTTGCACTAATTTCCTTAGAAAATGAAGGTGTTGTTGGCAGAACTCTTTTGAAAGAAATGTTGTCTTGACATAGGTCTTGTATTTACTTACCTATTTACTGATAATAGTGGCAAATCTACAAGCCTAGGCAGAAAGTGGGACTTTTTAGGAAAAAGTAGCCTATTCTCCTGAGCATAAGTGGAGTGCTTTATGTGCTCTTGAAAACACTTGTTCTGGTCTGTGTTACAGAATGTATTTCATCTGATAAACTAGAGAATGGAATTACATGTTAAGTGGAGAACTGTGCACATAGTTGTAATATAATGAGTTCTTAAAGAGCAGAAGAGCTGATTTTAGAAGTTGAACGCTGGTTTGCCAGGTAACTTCTGTAGAGTCTTGTGTTTGTAAATTCTTTCTCCATTTGTGCTGGTTCATGATGTAACACAAGTATATCCTTTGTTTTACTGTTGGTGCTTTCTCTAAAGGTCATTTTAAAGGTATCTGTCCATCCACAGGATGTATGGTTGATACATTATCTTTTTGTCCCAACATACATGTGGATTATATCACAATGCTAGTGGGAAACTTGACTAAAAATAAAAAACACTAAACTAAGAAATTACTCAAAACACTTAGTCTTAAGGTCTTGCGTATTCCTTAAAATACTCCTTAAGATTCTCTCCTGCTTTTTCTCATTGCCTTATCTTGCCTGTTAAGCAGTGTTGCTGTTGACAAAATTGTGGAAGGTAAAAGTTGATGTGAAGGTGTGCCATAATGTATTCCAGTACCTGTAAATGCTCTTGAATGTTAATGAAATATAACTTTCAGAGTATAAGTGAACTCTTATTTGTTATTACGGGTGAAATAATAGGATGACATGGAAACATCTGAAAAGGTCTTCCTCTGTTTGCAGGAAAACAGAAAGACACAGATGTGATGTATTCTTCTTGTGTTCAGTGCTATTCTCATTGACTGGCATTGATGCTAGTGGTTAATAGCACTCTACAGCATACTTCAGCTTTTTTAATGTATTAAAAACTATAAAAGGTACTTAAGTTACATTAATGACTGAGTTGATTTAGATAGGCAGGCACTTCAGGAGATTCTCGAGTTCAATCTTTAGTTTAAAGCAGGGTCAGCCAAGAGCAGGCTGCCCCAATCAATGTCCAGTTGGGTTTTGGATGACTCTCCTGCTCTGCCCAGAGAGTCTCTGTTCTCTGTGGGCATTGTTCTGTGCTTGTCAGTGTTAGTAGCTGTAGTATCCTTACACTGGATACCTCTAAAAAGAGTGTCTCAACCTTCTTTACTCCCCTTCATCAGGTATTTATCTTGGTCTTACCAGTAAAGATCAAGACTAAAAATAGACAAACTCAGCTAGCTTCTTCCATGTCTATTGTCACCAGATTCTCTGCCCCATTCTGCAGAAGGCCCACCTTTTTTGTAGTTTTTCTTCTGCCTTGCTTTTTCCAGACAGCTTTATAAAGATGACATGTCTCTAGCTATGCTGATAAGTTGTGTTAACTTAATCAGTTTTATAGTACACACTGTGTAATCAATCAGCTTGCTAGCAGTTTAAAAAAATGCACCGAATTATTTTTCCTCCCCCTATATTAAGATACAGGTGCTTGATTTTTAAGAGTTTGTGATTGGCTGGTTTTATTTCTGCTTTTCACACTCTAAACAAAAAAAGAGAAAATTCAATACCTGTTAAGAGCTACAAAATAAATTTCTGTGATGTACTGAAAAGTTAACATGCTTTTCATCTTACCTTATGTTTAAAGATGCAACTTGGGTAGTAGTTTAAAATAGTGTCACACCATCAGTATTTACTCTTTTTTGTTTCTTCTGCAGGATGTTAGGCTATAGTTGGAGACTTAATGTGGTATAGAGTGCATGGTTGGGTACTCTTTTTTTTAAATAAGTGTTTTATTTGTAATCTACTTTCCATATTGTGAGTTGTGTGACAAGGATGCAATACTTGCTAGAGATCTGGTTTTGGAAAAGCTTTGGATGTGCAGTATCAGCTAAGTTCTTATTTTGAGGACTTGCCTAAAAACAGGGCTGGTTGGTCTACATCAAGTTATTTTTGACCTTGTCAGAAAGCAAATAACCATCAAATATGCCTAGAGTTTGATTTTGATCTCAGATCTTTAGTGGAAAAACCTTGCCACTACCTAAACAGTTGTTTACATAGTGGAGAAAAAAAACATGTATTGCTTGTCATCAGCAACATCCTCTAATGGAATGGGGAAGACTAGAGATGATAGCTGAGTAAATTTGTACTAGGCTTGTTGTCTGATACAATAGAAGCTAGTGCTAAATCTCAGGGAACATTTTTCCACAGCTGTCTCCTCATCAATTTTGAAGCTTTTGACTGAAAATGTTTTGGGAGTAAGAGGTCTTCTATCTGCATGAGCTTGTTAGAGAAGCTCATTTCCACTGTGTTCAGGCTTTAGCGCTAACATAATCCTTAGAGTTCTAATCTACACGCAAGACTACTTGAATTGTAGTGGGGCCTGAAATTATACCAGGTGCTTCTTATTTAGAAAGATGGCTGTTCCTTTTCATAAGTTTGTGTTTTAGTTAACAGCTTGATGGAAGAAATCCTGATTTTTAATATTACTTGAAAATTTTGTCTGCATGCTGGCATTTACATTTTTTATTTGTGTTTGGCATTGAGGATGCTACACTATGGCTTTCTGTCTGTGAACAGATGTACCAGTAAAAACTATAGATAATACTGAAAGCACAAGTAATTTTCTTGTTACAGAAATAGCTAGGTATCTTTTCGGAGCCAGTGCTCTAGTATCACTCCTCTATTTTTGACAAACGCAAGCATTTTATCATCCTAAATTAAATGAATTCTAAATAAAGGACAAAAATACTACTGATGAGACTAGAAATAAACTTCCACAAGTCTTTGAGCTCAGCAGGAAGGTTTTGTCATACTTGTCAAAGTCACCCCTGTAAAAATCATAAAATGGTTTGAGTTGAGAGGTAGATAGATGTTGATAAAACCCCCTGCCATGTGCAGGGACACTTTCCACTATACCAAGTTCCTCAGAGCTGCATCGAGCCTGGCTTGAAACTTGCAGGGGTGGGGCATTCACAACTCTCGGCAACCTGCTCCAGTGCCCCACCACCCTCACTGTAATGGTTTTCTTCCTAACATCTAATCTAAACCTATTCTCTTTCAGTTTGAAGCCACTTCCACTTGTCTTGTTGCTGCTCACCCTTGCAAAAAGTCCCTCTCCATCTTTCTAGGCTTCCTCTAGGTATGGGAAATCTGCAGTTAGGTCACCCCAAAGCCTTCCCTTTTCCAGGCTGAGCAGTCCCAGTTCTCCTAGTCTTTTTTTGTAGGAGAGGTCCTCCCTCCATGCCTCTGACAAATTGTGCGCCCTTCCTCTGGGCTCACTCCCAAAGGTCCATGTCCTTCCTGTGCTGGGACCCCAGAGCTGGGTGCAGGGGTCCATGTGGGCTCTCACCAGAGCAGAGGGGCAGAATCCCCTCCCTCCCCTGCTGCCTGTGCTGCTCTGGATGCAGCCCAGGACACGTTTGGCTCTCTGGCCTGAGTGTTCATGGGTCATGTCTGGCCTCTCACCCACCAGCACCCCCCAGTCCTCACAGGGCTGCTCTTATTTGTTCATTCCCCAGCCTGTATTGATACATGGACTTGTTGTGACCCAGATGCAGCACCTTGTACTTGTTGTTGTACCTTGGTCTTGCTACATCTCATGAGATTCCCACTTTATGACCTTGGCCAGGTCCCTCTGGATGGCATCACGCTCTATTTTGACAAGTTTAGCCATTGAGAGGTGAGTGGAAGAAAATGGTACAGCACACCAAATACATGATGGTTAGAAATATCTTTATATCTGTGGGTAGGCTTTATAGAAAATACCATGGATTCTGGGCTGTTACTGTGTGAGAGTGTGCTGGTTTTGTCTGGAATAGAGTTCATTTTCTTCGCAGTAGCTAGCACGGAGCTGTACTTGTATTTTGTACAAAGTACTTTCGTATTCCTGCTGAACACAAGTACTGTCATGCTGGTGGGGGAGCTGGGGATGCATGGGAACTTGGGGTGGAGGTACTACCAGGACAGTCGACCCAAACTGACCGAAGAGATATTCCAGACTGTATGACATCCTGCTGAATGTATAAAGCCAGGTGATGGAGAGTATGTTTGCAGTTGCAGCTTTTGTCCTCCCAAGTAACCATTACATGTGGTGGTGCTCTGCTCTCCTGGAGATGGCCAGCTTGCCTCTTATGACACAGATAGGAACTCCTGTGCTTTTAACAGGTTTTGATTGAATTAGATTTTTTTTCTGAGTACAAGAAAGAGCAAATGTCTGGTATCTATTTCCATGGCAGAAAATGGTGATGAAAAGTAGAAGACCAGTTGAACCTGAGTTAGAGTAGTCTTTCAGAGTAAGTCTGCTAGACTTAGAGCTTCAGAAAGACACGTCCAGTGAGCACATCCAAGCTTTCATGACTCTTTCTCTTAAGTCTTGAGCTCAGAGGAAAACTGGCCATCTGTTTTAGGTTGTTTACAACTGTCAGTGTTTAAATAACTTCATTGTGTGCCAAAATTTTGAGTCTTGTGTACCAGCTGAGCTGGGCAGGTGCAAAGAGTAGAAAACAGAATCAAAAGCACTTTGGCAGTCTGTACAAAAATTAAGTCTTATGAGCTAAAGAAAAGTTACTATTTTGTACCTTTTGCCCATTAGCACTTCCAATAAGTTTGAATAATTATATGAGATTTCCTGGTTGTGAGACAGTGTTACCCCTGTGTGACAGATTTTGCTGAGGAGGAAGGTGAGTGTTGGAGCTCAGTGAGGCAATGGATTGAAAGAAATTCAATATTAACAAACTTGAATGCCAGTGGAATACTCGGTGCATGAAACAGACTCTTAAAATTGACTTAAGAAAGGGGTTGGATAGTGTGGTAATTTGGGAAAAGTAAAAAAGTGGAGTTAGTGTAGCATGTTTGACAGCCTGTTTTGTGTTTTTTCCGGGGGTTTGATGGTTTTTTGCTTTTTTTTCTTCCCTGAGGTAACGTTTATTTTCAGACAGTAGATTGCACAGCAGGCTGGATATGTGATGGGTCTGGACTTGCCTTTCTCTTAGAGTGAGATTTTTTTTTTTTCCACAGATCATAAAGAGGAACTTTCAGAAGTCTCTTATGTGACAATTTATCGGCTTAGAATTGGATGTGGTTATTGGTACTTGTATATAAAAGATTAAAGGAAACCTACTTGAAGGAACAGCTTTTCTTTTGCCAGAGGTTTATTGAAGCAGTGTCAGGAAGCAAATAGTTTTGCCATAGATTTGAGACATAAAACTGATGGTGCTGGTGATTATGAGTAATTTTTAATGCCTGCAGATGGCTGCTGGTTACCTCTTTCAAATTGGAGGTTTTTCATGCTTGTGTAAACACAATACAGTTGGACTTCTGAAACTTCAGATGTAGAAAGAGTTGCCTTTTTGTTTTGTTTACAGTTGCAGGTGGAATGTCAGGGATTATTGGTATGAAGACAAAAGAGAACTGCAATTCTGCTGGATATTTCACTCGAGAGTGCCCTGGATAATTATCCCATAGTTATGGGAGGGTTTATCTTCCTGATTTGTATCTTTTGGTGTATGTATATGGCTCATAACAATTCGGGGGGTCATTATCAAGCTCTGACACTTAGCACAGTGCCCTAGGCACAGTGGAGATCTTGTGTGGCAGCAGTGAAAGATCTTTTACAGCTCTCACACTGAGGAGAATTGAGATTGTTGGATGAATGTGTTAGTGAAGTCAAACATAACATCTTGAGTATCTTGGATTTTGCATTGCTAACACCTGAAATCAGATATGTCTGTATTCTGCACATCATTCAGGGAAAGCTTCCTTGCAATTAGGTCATGGGTACTGCTGTTCAGTTATTCTGGACTTTGTCAAAACCCCTGAAATGGGTAATATTCTAGCTGTCATGACAGGGAGGTGGTTCAAATGATTTTCACCCATAAGGGAAAGTTAGAAAATTACTTCTCACTTAAACCTAGCGACAGTCTCCTTACGCTACTAGATCTTCAAAATTTGAACAAAATACTCTGACGGTGAGGTAGTTGAGGAGTGATAGTGGAGGGATGAGTATGTTGCACTGCATTCTTAAAATGATGTAAATTTTACTAGAGTGCTAAGGTAACAGCTGGTGGTATCTTATGGAATCTCAGAAGAGTTCATGTTGGAAGAGACCTTTGGAGAACATCCAGTCCCAACCCCCTGCCAAGGCAGGGTCACCTAGAGCAGGTGACACAGGAATGTGTCAGGGTGGGTTTGGAATGTCTTCATGCTTCCCTGAGCAGCCTGATCCAGTGCTCTGCCACCTCCAGTGTAAAGAAGTTCTTCCTCATGTTGAGGTGAAACTTCTTGTGTTTTAGTTTATGGCCATTGTTCCTCATTCTGTCTCTGGGCACCACTGGAAAGAATGTGGTACCATCCCCTTGGCACCTGCCTTTGAGTTATTTATATACATTAATGAGATCCCCTCTCACTCTTCTCCAGACTGAGCAGGCCCAGTTCCTGCAGTTTCTCCTCAGGAGAGGGATGCTCCAGGCCCCAAGATCCTCTGCTGGACCCTTTCTGGTAGCTCCCTGTCTGTCTTCTGCTGAGGAAACCAGAACTGGACCCAGCCCTCCAGATACTGCTTCAGCTAGGGCTGAGTAGATGGGAAGGATCACCTCCCACCTTACATGGATAGGATTTCACATCCATTGACAGATCTTCTTCAAGATCTTCTTGCTATTTGTCAAGTTCTTGAGGTAGATTCCTGTGTCAGCTTTTTAGGAATGAAACTAAGAGGTGGTGGAGTATCCCCTATCAGAGATGCTCAGAAGCTGTCTGGACATGGTCCAGGGCAACTGTCTCTCTAGTTAGCCCTGTTTCAGAAGGGTAATTGGACCCAGTGGTCTCCAGAGGGGACTTCCAACACTGAATGATCACTGTGTGAGTCACTGCTTTAGGTGGCCAGGTATTCTGAGAATAGTGTATGCAATGCTATATTGAGCTGAATTTCAGCTTTGGAAAACTTCCGGGAAACAGCACATGTAATTGCTTGAGCAGCTATGGAATTTGAAACATGTCAGTATCTCCAAAATCACTCTTGCAAGTGAGAAGTCTCTTATCTGTGTTGTGTGTGTAGATTCTTTAATCTTCTCTAACAATTCAAATTCAGCTAGCAACAACAACCACCAACAAAAAGAACTCAACCCCCTCAAAACAAGAAAATAACCCCACAAACTTGTTGAATTCTGCTTTTTTTACTGATGAACTTGATGAGCAAAGGGATTAAGCATTAATGTTATTCCTTACTAGGACATTAGTCTTTTTCTCATTTAGTAAGAATACAAAGTTGATGTGATAATTTTAGAAAGTTCTCCAAAAACCAACTATCAAGGGCTAGAGAAAAAGTATGGTATGTAGTCAGGTTTTCCAAACAAGATAAGTAGTCAAATCTAGGTGTTTTCACTGGCCACTCAGTAGCACTGACAATGTTGGGATGTGTACTGTATGTATAGAAGCCATTTCCTCAAAGCTCTTGAGACACACCCAGTAAGAGCAGGCTGTAAGGGTTGATAGTTTTTTTGAAAAATGTAAATGAAGCTTCAAAATATGCAAGGTTTGGAAGTCAAGATTATGTGTAATGGGGGGCTCCCAGCAACCTTGAGCTCGCCTGATCTTGTTTCTTCTTGTTATTACTTGGGTTCTATTGATGCACTTTAATATTTTACGTCAACTTCTGCTTGAGATGGCCTCCTCTTCTTCTTGATGCATCCTGTAAATATTTCTAATAAAATGCTAGGTTGTTGAGACTTCAGTTCCTTTATTTTTAAGCTTTCAGCAGGAGCACCTGCGTTGTGCTCGAAAAACTTGACTCACTCTTTCTTGTTTATAGTCTTGTGCAGCATCAGTGTTTAGGGGACGCAGCTTCATGGGGTGAAGGAGTTTGTTTCATGGAGGTGGTGGTAAGAGTGTTTATCTCCATAATGGACTCCCAAGATTGTATGATTATGTGCTATTCAATCATTGAATCACAAACACTTGGCTAAAAACCAGAAGGAACAAGCAGTCCCAGAAGCAGATTGCTCCCTGAGGTGACCGGAGTCTGTTAGGTCAGTTTACACTGGTGCAGTTTATTCTGGATCAGGTAATCCAATTGTGATAGGCTTGCAACACAATTGATGCCACTTTTCTCCACTTGCTTTTCAAGTGCACTCTGTCTGCCAGCTGAATTACCTCTACCACTTAGTGCTTTCTTAGTTCTCTTGGAAGATTCCTGCTGCTTCTTTTCTGTGCCCTGTCTTAATAAATGCAGAAATTGCCCTTAAGAGTTACACCTCTTAGTGCCTCAGAGAAGAGCCTTGCTAATAATGTTACTTTGTATAGCTATTGTTAGTGGATTCTGTAGACAAATATAGAGGTCTGTATTTTGCAGAATAATACAAGCAAAATAGAATGTAAGACTGGTGTGACGCTTGTGAGATTGCACCACTTACTGTTTTTTAAAATACTGGAAATAAGAATAGTTTTTGTGGATTTTTTTTTCTCCTCTGCCATTTTATATTAGTTTTTGAGTTGTTATTCAGAGACTATTTCTCACCTGGCACTTCTGTTGATTTATGGACACTATGGGAGATGGTAGGGGGAGAAATAGTTAGTACCTGTATTGTCAGTCAGCTATGAGGAAGGATGTCACTGAGCTTTTCCATCCTTCTTGAAATTCTTGATGAATTAAGTGTTTTTGGTAGTGTGTGAAAAATTAAAGGGGGAGAGAAATACAAGAGAAATGGGGGAATGTTTCTGGGAGAAACATTCTTTCTAATTTTTGCCTGTAGTGCTTGGGCATACTAAGATAATTCCAAAATCCCTGTTAGTGTCTCTTCTTCTGGAAGAATGTTTACAGGCACTGCTGCTGTGTGTTAGAACTTGATGTGTGGTTAATTTACCTCTTTTCCTTGAGGTTTACCCACCTTCCTTCTGAAGGGTTTACTTAAGAATGTTGACTTAATTGTACATTTTCTTTGATAAATGAAGTAGAAAGCTCAACACTCTCTGTAGTGGTGCACAAACAAAGTAATTTATTAACTTCCTGGAACAAAACGCTTTTTCTCTCAGTCATTGTTTCATTGTAGTGTATTTGTGAATCTTTACATGTGTTCTACATACTTCCGTGAAACTGGTGTGCAGCTGTTGAATATGTTGGTTTCTTGTTTTCAGTGTGTCACTTTTCTATTACCAGAATTGGAAGGGAGACCTTTAATCTTACTGATTTTGCTTGTTAGACAGTGGTTTTTGAAGTACCTGGCATGAATCCATCTTAATCGAAGCTGAAAACACTTGAGTAGCTTCTGAAGCTTCTCCTGGACCACATCCCTCACTTCTCTCTCTCCTTTCTGACATAAGAGGAAGAAGGTGCAGCAAATGCTTTTAACTTACTCTTTAATACTTCAGCTCACTCACTATGCTCTTCGATTTATTTTACATACTGTTCTGTTTGTGACTGGAAAACTTGCACATGGAAAAGTACACGTGAAATTTTGGAGAAGGATATGGATGAAGTTTCTGATGGAACTCTGGTCTTAAAAAATGAACTTAAACATACTAGTATATCAAAAGCCAAATTGCCAATGAGAGAACAGACAATATTTTAGAGAATTAAGCTTGGTTTTAGGAATCTGTCACTGAGACTTCCTGTGCACCCTAGACATTTGCTCATTTAAAATAAAACTTTGACATAATCATTTGAGGTAATCCCTAAATTATTTTTGTGTATGTAGAGGTAACACATGAGTCTGTTTTTAACTGATATTTAACCAAGTTGCATTAAGACCTGAGGTTTTTAGATCACCCATAGTGACTAGTTGCAAAGAGGGGCTTGAAGATCTTGCAGGCAGCTCAGGGTGTTCTCCTGTATTCCATGTGGCAGATTGCAAACTCCTTTGTCAAAGTCTGTGTACAAGTTACCGTTGCAAGAACTCTACAACTCATGGTCAGTGTTTAAAGCAGGTGAGTACTTCAAGGATCAATAAATACAGACATTCTCTGCTAGTAGCTAAGTGTTTGAACATATCTGGTAGCATACCCTTCCTTATAGCCTTTTGATAATACATCCTAGAAATGTTGATAATGCAATCCTAGAAATCCTCCCAAAGGTGGAGGGAGGTTTTGTATGTTGGTTTTGTAGGCTTAGTTACACGACAGGCATCATTCAGTAGCCAGCACTGAGCACAGCCAACTGAAGGATGCTGGAAACTTGGAGGGTGTTCAGCCACTGAGCTCTGTCACTTACTGCAGTAATAAGCTTTTCTTTGTGGCTCATTAGATGCAGCTGCAGTGAATTAGAAGCAGGTTAAGTAAACTCAGCTGATCTACTTTTAGTGTTCTAGGTATTTTTGTCAAAAGTTACAGGCTTACTTTCTTTTCAGGCCCTTACTGGAAAGCATGGGTAGTTATGGAAGCTAAACAAACTCTGAAGGAGTCACAGTTTTTGAGTTTGAACTATGTTAGTTTTAAAAATTATCCCAAATGGCTTTTTCTTTATGCAAGAGATAAAAATCAGCTGAGGAACTGGTAGTTTGGAGACACCCATGTGATTTCTCTAACCTCTGATACTTAACAGTCTAAAAATAGTTGCCATATGGGATGTCTTTATTGGGAGGACAGCCTCTGCTAGTTGAGAACCTTTCTGTGTTTAAGCACTTTCTGTACCTAAACATTTTTAGCTGTTATCTAAGTGAAGTTGTCATATGGCTTTAAATGAGAGCTGCTGTCATTGTCCAAAGATGTTGAAGAAAAAGGATTTATTTTCTCTGAGTTTAATAGGAATGGTTACAGCAGCATTCTGTATTCTTCTCTCTGTGGAGTGTATTTTAGATCTCTGCTAAAAACAACTGAATAAATAAATGGATGTTACACCAGTGAACAATGCAGCAAATTAAGACTAACACCTGGCTGTATTTGTTTCAAGCCTTTCTATTAATTGTTTAACCTTCTAGCAACCTACCGAGATTTTGTAGGTTCAGTAGCGGTTGTTCAGAGACATGCATGCATAACCCTACTTCAGCAGCTCTTCCTTGTCCTGCAGGGAGTTTACACATAGCTGAGACAAATAACAGAATATTTGATACTTGCTTATGTTGAATCCATTTTTCAGTAAGCTGTTGTATGCAAATAGAATAATTCTTCTAGAGCAGTTGCATGTCTTTCCAAGGTATGCAGTAAAGGAAGCAAAGTCTAAATTTGTACACGCTTCTATGGCAGAGGTTATAATTACTATATGTAGTCTCTGGTATTTTTCTTCAAATTTGCATTAAGTTTGGAAGATTAGTTACCAATAGTCTTAGTTTTTGCAAATGGGAAAGAATTACTATATTAAAAGCTTTTTTCATAGTGAGTCAAGTAATGCTTCGTGGCTGGTCCTCAGTGTTAGAATGCTGCTCTTTTTTACTTCTGTGGTATCCCTATGTCCTTGTCTCTTCCAGCATCATAGACATTAGATAAAGTGACATTAGACTTTGTGACTTTAACTTTGACTTTAACTTTTTCAGCCTTTCTGTGCACTGACTTCTTAGAAGTCTTTTCAACATCAGGCTCTGGAGCTTTGGTATGGTTAAATGAACTTCAGCAGTCACAAGATTAAAACCAGTGTTCTTTTAATATTTTTATTATAAATATTCTTAAAATCATTAAGGTTGGAAAAGACCTTCAAGGTTATGGAGTCCAGCCTTGGACCAGACTTGACCATGTCAGCTAAACTGTAGCACTAAGGGCCATGTCCCGTCATTTTTTGAGCACTTGCAGCAATCATAAACTCCACCACTTTCGTGGGCAGCCCATTCTATTACAATCCTTCCAGTGAAGCAATGCCTCCTGATGTCCAACCTGTACCTCTTTTTTGCCCAACTTAAAGCCATTTCTCTTGCTGGTTGCCTGGAGGAAGAGACTGACCCTCATCTGGCTACAGTCTTTTCACAGGTAGTTATGGAGAGTGGTTAGGTCTCCCCTGAGCCTCCTTTTCTCCAGACCAAGCCAGAACTCTTTCATCTGCTCCTTATAAAACTTACTCTCCAAACCCTTCACAGCTCCTTTGTCCTGCTCCGGACTTGCTCCAGCATCTCTTGTGTTTTTCTTGAAGTGAGGGGCCCCGTACTGGGCACAGGATTTGAGGTTCTGTACCTGCTCTGATACAGACCAGGATGCCATTGGCCTTCTTGGCTACCTGGGCACATGTTGGGTCACATTCAGCTGAATGCCAGTCAGCATGCCTGGGTCCTTTCCTGCTGGGCCACTTTTCAGGCAATCTTCCCTCACCTGTAGCACTGCGTGGGGTTGTTCTGAGCCAAGGCAGGACCTGGCACTTGACCTTGCTGCCCTGCATATACTGGCCTTAGCCCATGGATCCAGCTTGTCCATATCCCTCTGCAAAGCCTTACTGTCCTTCCGCTGATCAACACTCCCACCCATTCACTTGGTGTCATTTTAGAACTTAACTGAGGATGCTCTTCATCCATTCATATAGATCAAGGATAAAGGTATTAAAAAGGGCTGGACCCAATACTGAATGTGGGGAATGCCACTGGTGACTGGTTCTCAACTGGATGTGGCACCATTGACCACCACACTCTGGGCCTGGCCATCCAGACAGTTCTTAACTGAGTGAAGAGTGCACCTGTCCAAGTTATGGGCTGCAGCTTCTTCAGGAGAAATTAAAATAATTTACTGCAGGTGCCGCTGCAGTTAGCCTTAAGCAACTAGTCCTGACATGCTCTGTCTTCATAGAGTAAAGAGCTGTAATTCAGCAAAATCTGAGCTCTTGGACATACAAGAAACAGTTTTGCAGAACTGACTTGCAGATTATGCATGACTATGCATTTTTTACAGTATTTATGCAGTAAGGAAAACTTAAATTCCTTTTTTCTTTATTGGTGCCTCTAGACACTTACTCTTCTAGTATTTTGCCCAAAATCAAAGCAAAGAATAAACTTTTGAAGGCTAAAAGTTGAACATTGACTGAAAGGTACATTTAATACAGAATAGTATAAAATGTCTGCAGAGTGAATAAAGTAGATAAAAATCCTGTTTGACAAGTTGGTTTTAAAATAGCCTAACAATCATGTCTTCTTTAATATTATATCTGTATAATGGGACAATGAAACACAGTTTAGACCTTTGAGTCAGATGTGTGAGTCCTTTATACCAAGGCTGTTGGACCTAGAGATGCTGGTCTTTGTTTAGGAAGTAAGTGGAAAGTAGATACCTGCAGTGTGAAGAAGGAAGAGTCCTGGCTTTATGGCTGTGAGACAATATAGCACTTTATATGAACTAACTCCTTTCAAATTTTGCTTATCCCTACTACAACTTCATTTCCAGAAGTGGGTGATTCTTATGCCTATATTTTTATGTTCTTAGTTACGCTGCTTTTTTGAATACCTACACCTAAATTGTGGGCAGAAAAGCTTACATTAAGTCTGTCCAACTGAATAGTGTGAACTAAATACTTTTCTCCCTGATACACTTTGTTTTAAAATGTGCTGACATCCAGTAGCAGAGATTTCTTTAAACTCATCTGCTTTTAATATAATGTGAAGGATCTGTTCTGCGGTAATCCGGGTGGCACTTTTTTGACAATGGCATCTAAGGAAGTTCAACTCCTACAAACAAAACCAAACTATGTAAATAGTGTAACTTTTCTCTTTTTAACAGCTTTGGACTCCTGTGTATATTTAATGGGAATACATGAGGTAACACAATAATTCCCCATGCCTGATACCAGCAAGGTTTTTAATACTGACTATAGCACTTTGTTCAGATTCCACCAGAGCATGGATGCCTTTTGACTTGTCAGTGTGTCGTCAGGCCTTACTTTTGATGTTTAGGTTTTTTTCCTGCTGTAGTAAAACACATTCTTGACCTTCCTGGTAAAGTATAGATGTAAGTACTCTGTAGCTTAGGTGATGCAGTATAAACCACTGTCATCTTTTTTGCAAGGTAAAGTGCCAGGAGGGACGATTCATACTGTTTCTGGAACAGTCTTGATTGACTTAGTGATTCCTGTGCACAAGACAGCCAGTTCTCTGCCCAAGCATATTGTTCAGCCTATGGAAGTGGAAGTTTGGAAGTTAGCTTCATTATGAAACAAAGACTAAAATGTCCAAGCTTGGGTTCCTCTCTCCATGTTAGAGTGTATGTTGCAGTATAAAATCCGTCTAGTTAATTTTGAGGTATTATTCAGGATTTGAGAAGTCAGCCTTTGGGTGCCATGAGAAATGATGTGATTTGACAGTTCTCTTATAAAAGATGCTAGAGAAAAACTTAAGACTTCACTTTCTCATCTCAAACTTGTGTTCGGGGTGAAAGCAGAAGCCCATCTGTGGTGCTTCAGAGTTAATGCATTTCTGTAGTGAAATGATAGAAGGAATATGCAAAGCAAGCATATTCCAAGTCAAATGGCATCAGTATCATATTTTTCACCTGCTGATGTTCTCAAAGTAATTTTTTGGTTTACTGTTTGGTATGTGTCCCTTTCTAAGCTCTTTCTTTGTACTCCAGTGTGTACTACTGCAAGATTTTTGGGTCATAGGTGATTTTCTAGAACTTAATATGCATTGATAGAGAAAAGTTTATTCAGTGCTATGTGCTGTTAGTCTAACTTTGTGCTATCATGCTATTTTGTAAGACTTCTAACCATCTCTTTCACAAACAATTGCCTTGATTTTCCTTTGATATTGAAACTTGAAGATCTACACGGGGGAATAAAATAAATTATTGAAGATACAATTTCAAGTATTTGGGAGCTCTGTTATAGTGGTGTATTTCTGTGGCTGTGTTTCTCTTGCTACTGAATTAGGCATATAGTGAGTTTTATGGTGAAGTGGGGTATTGGCTCAGGTTTTTTTGATGCAGTGATAAATATGTAAATGAAATAATCTTTTTGAAACTAATTTGAAAGAAAATTGCCTAATCTAGATTTTATTGTTACAAAATATAGATTTCAGTAATATATAACAGTAATATAACATTTATACAAAACATTTATACATTTTAACAAAATATAGATTTCAGTAATATATAACAGTAATATAACATTTATACAAAACATTTATACATTTTAACAAAATATAGATTTCAGTAATATATAACAGTAATATAACATTTATACAAAACATTTATACATTTTAACAAAATATAGATTTCAGTAATATATAACAGTAATATAACATTTATACAAAACATTTATACATTTTAACAAAATATAGATTTCAGTAATATAACATTAAACTACAACTCGATATATTTATATATTTGACATTTATGTCATCAGTGTCTTAAATAGGTTTAAGACATAGTATAGAATAATAGATGAAAAAAAAAAATCAAAACAATCAAATTAAANGGTTTCTGCGGTGACTGCAAGCAAGAACAAGATTATTTTAAGCTGGCAAATCTTTTAGATATTCATTGCTCTGCATTTTTAGCTGGGTTATGGAAAAAAAAGATTTCTGCACGCAAGACAACACAGCATATAGGTCTGTCATGTTCTGTCTGTGTTGCATTATTCATTACTCATGGAATATCAGGATTAAGAAATAAAAGTTCTGTTCATCTCCTATAGGAAGCCTTTGTACTGCTTTCATAGTATCTGCTCCAGTGGCTGCCTACCCTAGGTGGGGCAGGATGGGAGAAGTCAATAGCTCCAGTTAAGTTTGTTCAAGATGTGATTGTTAACTTGAGACCATTAAGAACACTTCTTGTAGACTGAATAGTCAGTCTTTGTCCGTAGTAGATTTTGGGAGTAAACTGGCCTTGACTACATGTTTTCATATTAGTTCACTATGAGTTGTTAAAAAGAATGGCTTGCTGATGTCTTCACTCTTGTTGATTTGAAGTCTTTTTTTAATGAAGTCATGAAATAGAAGCCTTGTTACTGCAGGTGAAATCTCATATTCTCTTGACTGAAGAGGACAGAGTATCCTGACTGGAAGTGTTTCAGTTCGAAGAGTGTTTCCTTCTGTTCTTCCAATCCCTCACGCCCAGCTGTGGGGAAAAAAAAAGAAAGGAAAGAAAAAAAGCAGTTGTTGCCTCAAGTCCCTGTTCTTTGCCTTCCATGCTACTTTGAGGCCCTTCACCAAAGAATGAAGGCAAGTATTTACTCTTTGACTAATACTTAATCGCTAAGATGTGATCTTAGGCCATTAAAGAAATTTTGGGTCCCTTGTCCAAGGCTGTTCACGTAGCTTGTTTGCTGTCATATCTGCTGGAGTGCAGAGTACCTAGCAAATCCGAGTACTTCTTAGGTTGTGTTACTAGTTGAGCTGTTGTCCTAATGAAGGTCTCTTATTCCCCGTAAGGTTTCCGCATTGGAAGAATTAATGTTTCCTGTGTAAAAATGACTTGATTCTGTGTCCATAGTGGTGCCTGTTTCAGTTTGGTTTGAATACTTTTTGGGTTGCGCATAAGCTTTGCTTGTCATGACTTTTGGAGCTGAAAGAAGGGTACTGTGTCATTTCAGTTTGTCAGGCCACTGATGATCTGGGCTAATGGAGACATCTGAGTATGTAGGCATTGTGTTGCTGTCCAGCCTGATACCACTTTGATAGTACTTGTAAAGATGGGTATAGAGGAAGGGAGAGGCATGGCTGGTTTCTGACTTTCAGCTTCTTGCATTTCCCCCCCCTCTTTGTATGGTGTTGAGGATGTAATTTTTTGAGCTAACAGTAAACACAAGATTTTAAGTGGTAGGGATATTTAGTCATGCAACTTTGCTCTTGTCTAATCTGCATTTCAAATAAAAGTTCCCTGTGAGAGAACAAAAATTTTCCTGGAGGGAGGAAATAGAGGGGATTCATTCTGCATTCTTCTACTGAAGGGTAGGGCTGTTACAAAGATAACCAGGTCCATGCCCTGTGGATCTGCTGAGGTGTTACCCTCTGATGGAATGTCTGTGATGGGGGTGCGTTTTGGGCCTGACCATCTCTCCAGTTTACCTTAGCTTTGAGCAAGGAGTACTGCCATGACAAGCCAGTGCACCTCTAACCTTGTCTTCTTCATCCTGAAAGATAAATCCTGTAATCCATTGTTGAGCTCCCTGTTGCAGTGCAGAAAGTTGAGTGCATGAGGGACAAAATCAAATTGTCCTTCAGGAAGATGCACCAGAGAGTAAAGGGATTATTGTGTGGCCTGGAAGTTGACACATGCTTTCTTGATTAGGAAGAGCCTATTTTTCTTACTTGTGGGTTTTTTTTGGGTTGTTTTGGGTTTTTTTTTTGTTTTTTTTTGTTTGTTTGGTTTTGGGTGGGTTTTTTTCGTATACCTCTTCTAGAGAAGACTAACTTGGTTTCCTGTTTCTCTCTATTGGTAAACATGAGCTTTTGAAATTGTCTGTGGGGAAGAAAGATATAACTGCACTATGAAGTTTTACGCTGTCCAACTCGAATACTGGGGCAAATGCTGAAAATTGAAGTAGGCATCCTAGCCAGTTGAAGTGCATGTTGCCTTTGAAACCCTTCAGCCTATCAAGTTGCTGTATTTGAAGAGTCATCAAGTTGTCTCCTCCCACTGAATCTTCTGTTTTCTTGGGCTGCACATGTCTAAGGCTGAAGGGAAATGTCTGCAATAGGATGCAGCTACCTCTTGAAGAGTACATACACATTTTGACAGAGCCATATTGCTTGGAGAGCATTTCACTTAGAATGCTGGGAGAGCTAACACAGGAGACTGGGACAGCAAATAAGAGCAATAAACATAGTTGGCAAGATTTTGTGGCTGGAGAGTGCAGTTGAAAAATCATTCCTTCTAGAAATCTGCCTTATTTAGAGTGTTGGTTAAGTATCATAATTTTTCACAGCTTACTTATTTGAGATCTGAATAGCTGTTTGTGTGATCCAGTCATTTTTCTGGTGAAACTCTTTCTGAACATCAATGT
Organism: Polioptila caerulea; assembly: GCA_013397295.1. Taxonomy (NCBI): domain Eukaryota; kingdom Metazoa; phylum Chordata; class Aves; order Passeriformes; family Certhiidae; genus Polioptila; species Polioptila caerulea. Next base: position 248,952 of record VYXF01003285.1, read on the forward strand.
TGTCTGTGTTCAAACAGTCCCGACTTGACATTTAGTTAAAATTTCAAATATAACCAAAGTAATAATTTTCCCTTAGCTGGCTTTAAACTTTCTTTATATAAAAGAGGGCAGTGAAAAATAGTATAATTTTGTGCTGAGTTTTGGGGGCTTTTTTTGGTATATGAGTTAATTAGTAATGCATGTAGATTCTGTCTTGCTCAAGAAATGAGTTATGTTGGTAGAAGTGGTTTTGTGTCTAAATTCACATGAATCATTAGGAACATAAAATATAACCATTTTTATCAGAATCTCACTAGATCTGATCCCTTAATGGAATGGAGGTGCTTGTTTTCTTCACAGAAGAATGTTAGAGTTGATCTTTCTGATATGGTTTCTAGGATAACTTATTGTACTGTATGTTTCCCTCCCTTTACCCCAGCTGGTAGGACAATCAGTAATTTCAGTCAGAAAAGATGCTTTATTTTATCTAGATTAGTCTATTGCCAGGCAGTGTCCTTGCCTTGTTGTACATGTATTATTTTTTCAGAACTCTTTGCAAGTGTTTGTTGACTTCATTCCTAATGCCTAGTAGCTTTAGTAGGGCATTGTTTAGAGTATCCTAATACTGTTTAGTATTTTGCAGGAATGTTAAGAGTTTCCCAAGGTACTTCATACTGAGTGAAGACTTTTTTTTTTAAATCTATGTATACATTTTTAGTGTTACTACAAATATTTATATTCAGTAGATAATTCTCACTTTCTTATTTCTGTCCTTTTAGTGTGGTCACCAGCGCTATTAAGCTCTTTTGTGCCTCTACTAATAGCTGTTTCTTGTTTTAACAGTCCACAGTTTTTCAGTTTGTCTTCTCACTGCTTACCTGGAATAGGCAAGTGTGTTTTGTCTGCCTCTTCATTCCTGCTGAAATCTTCTGCAGCTTATCTTCTGTAGCAGCAGTCAGGAGGGTGAATTACAGTCTTTTTCCCTAAAACTCACATGAGCTTTTTCTTCATAACCATCTTCATTTTCTTCACTTACTTCAATTCATTGTGATTTTGAGGCTAAGATTTAGAAATGTTAAATGGTATTACTTTAGTGATTCATTGAAGAGTCAATGTGAAAAGGTTCTCCTTCTAAACTGCCACTTTTGAGGGGTTAGAAATAGGTTTGGTTTTTTTTATTGTTGCAAAGGCCTCATGCTTTGTGGTCATAATTGCCTGTGTTTATATTAGTAACTTTTTAACTTGCTTGGAGATTTGAAACAATTACATGATCAGAAAAATTCAGTATTTTCTGTGAAGTTTCTGTCTTTCATCTATTTTATCAAGATTCTTCCACATAACTTAGCATAAATCAAGAGGTACTTTTCTGGTTTGTTCTACTGAGCTTCGTGAGTTCTTATCAAGCAATACTGTGACGTGGTTTGAGCTGCAAATTTTTAAATAAAGTAATGGAGGGGAAAAAAAAGTGTTCATGCAGGTGGGGAGGGCTGCTAATGGAGAAATGGTGGTTTATACTATTAAACAAAAAGTGAAAAGAGACCAAGAAATAAGCGTTGTTTAGCCTGTTTGTGCAGACCTACCAAGCGCAAGAGGTGCTGTTAATATGTGGACCTCAGAGCAATCACCAAGCTTTCCTTGACAGCTATCCTTGGAAGGAAACTAAAAGAGTAGGGTTTTGATCTGGTGGACAACGTTGTTAAGTGAAGGCATAGCTCTGGCCTGTGTGTGCCTTCACCCAAAAAGGACTTTGGAGCATTCAAGCAAGCTATGTAATAGTTTTTGTGTATGCTAGATTGAATGATCTCTGTTATCTCTTCTTGTACAGCTATTTTGAGTGTACACAAATTAGTATTGTCCTTTTATGTATGCTTCCAAGATACTTGACCATTTGAAAGAAAGGACTCCTTCAAATTAATAGTCCAGTAAACATAAAAATCACTAAAGAGGAAGCATAAAGAATTGCATCTATTAAAAGTATCAGTCACTCTGCAGTTGACATTTTAATACCTAAAAATAACTAGTTTAGCTGACTTCTTTTTAAAGCAAAATTCAACATTTGTGTTGTGCCAGGTCTTACCCTTCACTGAGCCCTCAAATAATTATGGTTTTTTTTATTTTTTATTTAACGTGTTCAGCAGTAGTCCCCACAGAGAAGAAACAGCTTATCCCTTGTTAAAAAGCATTAATTGCTGTTGTAAGTCAAAGTCAATGGAATAAGACCTCTGGAAGGAGAACGACTTCATTACAAGCAGAGACCAAAGTTCTGATTTAGACCTTTCTGTCTGGAAGAGATAAAGAATGATGCACGCAGCCAGAGGTGGTTCTTGTTCTGCAGTTTGGTATTGTGGAAACAAAATCTGTAGTATTTGCTTGTGCAAATGGTGATGTGTTGTAATTATTGCATGCTTTCATTGCCCTGGGAAACAGGATGGAAAGGTAAACACTAAATACTAAAGCATACTCTGAAGGTTTCTTGGTATGTAAGCCTTGAGGAGAATCTTCAGGAGCACATTTACATCTCTTGGGACTTCAGCAAGGGCATTGTATCAGCTGTGACCTTTGAGGCTGGAGGCATCTCACTGGCCAGCTTGGATTGCCTCTAAACAGTGATAACATGTAGAAGGAAGCAAATGTGTTTAGTATCTGCTATCTTAAATTCAGAGTGTAATCACCTTTATGTGATAATACTGTTTAGAAGTACATAATATCTGTGCAGAGACTTTTTTTCAGTGCGGTGTCTATAAATAGAATTAAATTATGTATATAAAATATATATAATTTCCTGCCCAGCGATGGCCAGGATGCGCAAGTATGAATTGAAACAGGTGGTGGGAAGACTTTAGTCAGAAGTCTTGTGTTTCTCACTAGTGTCTAGATGCATGTCAGTTGGTAATGGTGGTTGAATGTTTATCTGTTTTGTCACCTTCTTGGTTCTGTCTCCACACTGCTGGGATCCAGCCTCAGCGTGCCTTTTCAGCTGAGCATGCATAGTTGAGTATGTTGCACACCAAAATACCGATGTTGAAGGGAAAGTTACTAGGCCACTGTGACTATTGTTTAACTAGTCTTCATCTTGCTCCCTCCACTATATTTTCTAAAGCTCTCATATAAAAATAAGCTGTTATAATTGGAACTGTTCTATGGCAACCAGAAGTAATTGCATAAACCATATGGCTTTTGAACTTCTGATGTCTTTTCTCTTGAAAAACAAAATAGCCTACTTGCTTCTCTGCTCGGCAGGCCTTACTCATGACTTGCTTGAATTGCAGCTAATTAGAAAGCGGCGTTCAGTTATTTATGGTATTCCATAAACAGTGTTTGAGTGTTTGGGTTTAAAATCTTACCTGTGCTTGGTGGAACTAAAAGTAAGTTTATTGAAAGATAGATGGCTGCCATGCGCTGCATGTTAAAGAGAACCACTCAGTTTGGTGAACTGAACAACAACCGTTTCCTTAGGTCTGCTTCCTTTCAGCATTATAAAGTGAGCAGATTTACTAAGTCAACTTGACTTTATTGTTCTCCTCTTAATCTGAATGTATTTTAAGACAAACCTTTCCTTAATAGATATAGAACCCTGTTTTCCTGAATGTAATGGTTTTATAGGTTTTGAATAATATAATATGCTTTTGAATAATAAATAATAAATATAATAATAANATAGTCAAAAGCTGAATTAGCTTTTTTTAATGGCACTGGGGATTCTTCAATGTTTAAAAATTCTTTTGTGGGGAGTGGGGAAGAAAATTCACAGCTCAAGTTCTATAATAATGCCCTGGTTTAGTATAGCATTGAAGCTGAAAACTCAGAAAGCTTTCTTTTTTTTTTTTTTCCCCTAGAATGTAATTAGCCATATTTAATACTGTTTCTAGGTCAGATAGAAGTGTAAATAAAATGGTAAGAATGCCGTTTTTCCAAACTAGATGTAAGAGAGCAGTCTGTAGAGCCTTGAAAGTAATAAAAATGGTAGAAGAACTGGTAGAGCAAAATATGAGATAGTGTTTTTTTTTTGGTCAGAGAACTGACTTGCACACTGATTGCAAGTACTGTATAGAATGCTTCAGTGAAGACAAATGTGTTATGCAAGCTGGAAGTACTTCAACTGACAGATACTCTTGGCTTTTTTTTGAGAAGTGCTGCAGTGCTTGAGAGTGAAGTCTCTAGTGAGTACACTGAAGTCCTATACAAACAAGTAAGCTGTTCTACTGAAGCTTTCTGTCTACAGCCTGTGGTTCACAGGAAACAAATAATATGTGGGGTCACAATGCTTTGCTGAGAGCCGTAGAGATCCAAATACATCATCCTGTGCACATCACTACAGTCTCTGTAGGACAAGAGTATGGGAGACTGCTATTTTAAAGCAATTTTCTTAGTAAGACTTGTCTGGACTTAAAAGAAGTGAGCTGAGACCTCCAGATTCACATAGTAAGCAGTTGAACAAACTTAATTGCCTGTGAACAATGGAGAGATTGAGAAGTTGTTCCTGTTACTGTTATTTTGGGTTGAAACCACAGAGAAGGGTATGCAAACTTGCAGTTGATACCAGAACCTCACTTTAATGTAAAGTATTTTGCAAAAAAAGGTGATTGAAGGTCCTTATAAACATAAGTTAGAAATAAAGATCAGACATGAAGTCAGCTAAGCTTATGGACTTCGGTAGCAAACTGACATGAAAAGTAACTTGCACCATTTTAAAACAGAAAAAGTTTTGGAGTACATCTTTGTAAGCCCTGGATGCAGCGGCCTTTTGAAAACCTAAGTCTTTTCTTACCAAGTTTAGATTTACCTCATCTGCTAACTGTTGGCAAGAAGGATCTCTTTACTAACAGCAGTCTCAAGCTGTGGCAGTGGTCAGGAGCCTTTCTTTTTTTTCTTGTTGTGGTTATATTTCACATCCAGACTACCTGTAATCATCTGCAAATGGCCTATTAGCTTTTGTGGTATCCTCCTAGCATTGTTCAATATAAATCTAACTGGATTTTCAGTGATATTTTAGTTAAAACAAAGAACAATCTTCTTGATTACCAAAATACTCTTACGAAAAACACTTGCATGTCTTGTTCCAGTTACTCCACTTGAAAAATCCTTAACTCTGCTGCCGCTCATATGTGCAGTGGTAGTTTTAAACAGCTATTGCAAGGAAAATCATTTGCACAAGATTTAATTTACCTAATTTTTAAAACCTAGGATTTTAAGAATGGACTGGATTCTAACATAGTACTTTGTCATCTTTGTATATTTTTCCTGTGGGCTGGGAAAGACATGTAAGGGGAGCTGTCTTTCAGTAGTGCATGATCATCTTATGTGCTGATGGAAAATCAACTCACTGTATTTCCTTTCTTTCCTCTTCAGTCTTGAAGATTTACTTCTTTTAGTCATGGTGTGGTACTGGAGGTAGTTTCCAGAGTAGATGCAGGGGTAACTAGACTGCATTATCTTTTAAATCTTCTTAAAAATAAGCACCCTATTTCACATAAAAAAAATAATTTTACAACTGAATTTGTGAAGATTAGATTGGAATTGCCTCAAATCCAGTTAAGCCACACTGCATGGACGTGCTGGGAATATAAATGCAATTACTGTAAATTTGTACAAACTGATTTGTTGCATTATCTTGCTAATCTAACATACAGTACTTTTTGTGTCCATATTGCAGACGGCAACTCCAAACTAACATGGCAGTCAGACTGTGTGATGTGGCTTCTCTGCTTAGAAGTGGTTCGTGGGCAGCAGAGCCTTGGACTGGGGTCTGTGGGACTTTTTTTAAATTCTGTAGGCTACTTTTTTACATGTTAAAAAGTGCTGAGGCCATACCAAAGTCTTTTAACCTTCCATTTGGAATGCTGACTCACATGTATGTTTTGTTATAGGCTGCAGGTTGTGTTGCTATTCTGTGAGAGCCTAGAGCACACTGGCATACCAAGACAAGTTTTTCTTTAAAACGGTGATCTCCTGTAGAAATTACACTGCAGTGGCTTGCCTTTCTTCTAATGTCAATTAGATTTTAGTACTAATTGAAAATACACAGTGGTTAATTGAAGAGGAGTATTGTACTAAAATGGTTTTGGTATGGTCTGAATACTAAATTGCAGTAACTTTGAAAACTTGTATAGTTGTGTTTTTATGATTGCTATTTTAAAATTATATTTGCCAGTCTATTCTAAGAATTCCTTTAAGACTGTAAATTTATCTCAAACTATTTTCCTGAAAAAAATATTTAGTGCTTTGTCTTTTATGAACAGTTCTCTTTAGCCTGTTAGTGGGGTAAGCATTGTTTGTAAAACATATTAGTATCACTTTATTCAGAGCAGATGGTTCTATAGCTGAGAGATGCTGTAATTTTCAGCACACATAGGCTACTGCAGCTGTTCACTTGAATGTTGGCTTAGGATCCCATTCTTGCCACCTGAACATGAAAATAAATGTGCAATTAAAAGAGAATTGATTGTTGTCCTTGCTAAATCCTGCTAATTTTGATCAATAAACACTTCAGATCTGAGAATAAAACACAAAAAGGGGAAAAGAGCAATCATACAGAGCCTCAGAGCGCCACATTTGTGACTACTACCTTCAACAGGTATGCTAGTATTTTGAAAAGTAATTTATCTTAATTGGGATAATCTACTTTATCATCTTTTCAGTGGACTTTTTTCATCAGTGCCAGGAGCAGGTTACCCTTTGGAGTTTGTCACAAGGGAAGGAAATGTTGTTCCAGTTGCAGCTCTTCAGGAAAACTAGATCACACTTTTCTAATGAGAGCTCTTAATAGATGTATTCCTTTTTTTGCATTGTGCTGAAGTAACCTCTTGGAAAATAGTTCTGTATGCAGAACACAGAAATGTGTTCCCAGGAATGTCTAAGTTGAATTTCTAGTAAGAAAGTCAATTTACCCCTCTCGTATTATTCAGAAATTCAGTTCTGCAGTCCCAGAATACAGCTGACCTTATCAGCTGTTTGGACATGCATGGATTGCATATGGTGCTTTTAACAGGACTGTTAGGAAAGACCCTTCAGAGGTCTTCATGCTGCTCTGTGATTTTACAAGAGGCTGTTGTGAGAACTCCTCCTAGCAGTTTAATTATGAGGCTAAATTTCAGTGATTGATGGATTTCTTTAGTGAACTTCTTGTGTTGAAATTTATATTACTGGAGAATTAACTGGCATAATTTTCTCTTGTGTGTTGTCCTAAACAGTTGGTCTCAAATAGAGACCAATAGGCTGCCCAGATCTTAGATATTAAGATCTCATTGAAAATCCATTGTACTTACCAGCTGTTGCCATTCAGTCACTGATTGAGGTGGCAGAGAGCTTCTTGTAGATGTGGCAGCTTTTGGACAAGTTCTTGTGTATAAACAGACTCCTAATTATTTCTGCTGCATCTTGCAGTCATACAGTTACTTCAGGATGAGACATGGTAGAATCATACTGGTTTGAGTTGAAAGTACCTTGGAGATTGTCTGTCTCTAATACACTTGCCATGAACAGGGACACCTTCCACTAGATCGGGTTGCTCAAAGCTCCATCCAACCTGACCTTGAACATATCAAGGGATGGGATGTTCACAGCCTCGCTTGGCAAGTGCCTTACCACCCTCATGGTAAAGAATTTCTTCCTAATATGTAATCTAAATTTATTCTCTTTCAGTTTGAAGACAAACTTTTCCCTTTGTCCTGTCACTACATACTCTTCAAAAATGTCTCTTTTCATCTTTTCTTGTAAGCTCCCTTCAGGTGCTAAAAGGCCACAATTAGGCCACCCCAAAGTCATCTCTTTTCTAGGCTGAACAAACCTAAATATCTCGGCATTTTGAACAGGAGGTGTGTTTTGTCCCACTAATCCAGGCCCTCCTCTGGACTCACTCCCACAGGTCCATGTCCTTCCTGTCCTGGGACCCCAGAGCTGGATGCAGGGTTCCAGGTGGAGCAGAATCCCCTCCCTCCCCTGCTGC
>VYXF01003285.1:256913-294228 GCA_013397295.1 Polioptila caerulea
GCCGCCCAGGCAGCGTTTGGCTCTCTGGGCTGGGGGTGCCCATGGCTGGCTCATGTCCAGCCTCTCATCCACAGCATCCCCCAGTCCTTCTCACAGGGCTGCTCTCCATCTGTTCATCCCCAGCCTGGGCCGATACTGGGGGTTGTCCTGACCTGTGTGCAGCACCTTGCATTTGGTCTTGTAAACCTTACGAGATTCCCGTGGTCCCACTTTTCAAGCTTGTCCAAGTCCATCTGGATGGCATCCTGAACTTCAGGAGTGTCAGCAGCACCACTCAGCTTGGGGTCATCTGCAGACTTGCAGAGGGTGCACTTGACTCCTCTGTCTGTGTTATTAGTGGAGACATGGAATAGCGCTGGTCCCAGTATGGACCCCCTGAGGGACACCACTTGTCACTGATGTCCCTCAAGACTCTGAGCTATTGACCAACACCTCTGGATGCCACTGTCCAATCACTTTCTTATCCATCTATTAGTCCACCCATAAATAGTCTCCATTTTAGAGAGAAAGGTGTTGTAGGGGATTATGCCAAAGGCTTTGCATCAGTCTAAGAAGATAACATCTCTAGCCCTTCCCTTGTCCACTGATGGAGTCACTTCATCACAGAAAGGCCACTTAGTTGGTCAGACAGGACTTGCCCTTGGTGCAACCATGCTGGCTGTCTCAGATCACTTCCTGTTCTCCATCTGCCTTGGCACATGTTCTAGTAGGATCTGTTCTGTTATCTTCCAGGCGCAGAGTAGTTCTGAAGTGGTCCAAAAGTAAATTAAGTTAAAGATTCAAATTTAACTGTTCTCAGAGTTCAGACAAGGGAGGTTTCAGTTTCATCAAATAAAAACATTTAGAAACCTGATTCCAACCTATGGTGACAGAAGTTTGACGTGGATGTTGTCAAGGAAGAGTATGTTTTCCATCCCAGCACATTCATGTATCCTCTGAATATGTCTTTAAAGTACTAATCTTAATCTCTGCTATTTCTCATGAGAAGTGTTCTTTGGATACAGTTAATGTGCACCTCTTTTTGAAAATATTAAAATACTACTTCTTTTAAAAGCTGCATTTCATATTATTTCAATAACCAGTTGTAAGTTGATAAAAATGATTACTCTTTAGCCAGTTTTGTTTGGTAACTTCTATAATAGAAAGGCTGTGATTCCCCTGAATGGGAGGAATGGCAGAGGATGGAAACTAAGCTTTTGAGTGCTGATTTTATTTAGTGAGCTTGTAGAAGATAGTTTATTTGCTTGCAAGGTTTTTAAGTATTGCCTTGACTAACAGTCTAACTTTACCCTTCTGTACTGGTGTTTGTTTGGGTTTTTTTTCCTTGCATGTAGAGGCAATATATGGCCTTGGCAGTACCATTTCTGCATAGTGACAATTCTTTTACGTTCTTGTTTGGACTCTCCTCCTAGATACTGAAATATGAATTCTGATGGTTCTTGTTTTCTGTTTTTTTTCAGCAGGTAATTGCTGCCATGGAAACACAACTGTCTAATGGACCAACTTGTAATAACACAGCCCATGGTTCAGCCACCATAAACAATTGCTCATCACCAGTTGATTCTGGGAACACAGAAGACAGCAAGACCAATTTAATAGTCAACTACCTTCCACAAAACATGACACAAGAGGAGCTGAAGAGTCTGTTTGGCAGCATTGGGGAGATAGAATCCTGCAAGCTTGTCAGGGACAAAATAACAGGTATGTTGGTTTTGAAATTTTTCGTATCTTCATTTTTCCAAGCAGCAAACTGTCAGATGATATTCTGCAATTCTCTTAAGTAATGGAATAAAGGCAGAAGGAACCAATGCTAAAGCTACTGGTCAGAAGGAAGTTACATTAATAATTTTTTTAATTATATGCCTCAAAATTAGGTTTATTTATTTGCATTTCATTTAGGTTAGTTTGAGTGCTATAAATGCTAACAGGACATTTAAACCTGGGCTTCAGAGTACTAGGAAAGAAGATACACATGTGGAAAATGTGATATTTATACAAAGTTTTCTTGAATTTTAATTTAACCTCATTTAAGTTAGACTTTGGTGCTTGTTGATGCAAAGCTGCTTCTTTTCAGGGATGCTTGTGCCTTGGAAAAAGGGCAGATTATCATACTTCTCAGGTAAAGCTGCTCTTGTATTGCAGCACTTGAAACAGTTTCTTTAGGATGCACAAGTGGATCAATTTATGCTCCTTGGCTTCCTTATTGGACAGTCTCTGGCTGACTTCTGTTGGCTGAATGTTGTTTGTTTCTCCGATGGCTCTGAATAGCCAGCAGGTCTTCCCACAGTACGTGACTTGTTCTTAAGCATTAGGTAGTGGAAGGAGTAAATATGTGAAGCACCTTCCTTCAGCATGGTAGTCTGGGATGCTGAAATCGCTGCTTTTAGTTGAGTGGCCTTAGCAAACCTTAAAGCAATCTTTGCTCTTCGGTGTGAAGATTACTGAATGTTCTTGGGGATGCCAAAGAAACCAGATGGGCTGATGCCACAGCTTGCTGTCTTCAAGCGAAGTCTGGTTAATGGAGATAACAAGACTGTTTTCTCTGTTGGTCATGATCCCTTCCTTAGGTGTTTCCTGAACTCTAGTTCTGGGAGTGGAAAGATGTAACTGGTACTTCACCAGTTAGAGGGATGCCTATTCAAAGACAGTTGGTCTCTGTCTTGCATATCCCACATATTTAGCATTCTTTTCAAAGTTGCTTCGGAATAACTTCAGAGGCAGCTGCAGGTGCACAGAAGTAACCCTCAAGGTCTTCATGATCAATGTTCAACTTGTCCACATTCTCACTGGATGCTTCTGATGTTCTATATGCCAGAAGCACACCATTACTGCTATATAGTTAAAAAGACTCCTTACCTGGGAATTGAGCTGGACTTAATTGTAGATCTCTTGTTTTAAAGTGTGATGTTTTCTATATAGGATGAAGTGATATCTGGGAAAGATCCTGAATTTAAATTACATTTTCAGTAGCAGAGAACTCCAGAGTTGAAATTACTGGAGACAGTTTTTCTACTTTATCAGAGAGCATCTCCTCAGCTTTGATATATACTTTCAGCTGCCAGGAAAAATGCTGCATCAGTCTTGTTGCAAAAGGTTTTAAGTGAGGTTGAGAAATACAGTGTCTGACCTTGTAACTGCACTGGGAGCAATACTTCTGATTTAAGTAGCCTGGAGCAAGATAACCTTGTGTTAATAGATGCTGAGGAGAAAGCTCTTGACTTTCAGTCCTGTTTTTACTCATTTTCAGGTTTTCTTCAGAGAGTTTTGAATAGCAAATTTTTTTCTTCTAAATTCAGAACAAGGATTTTTACCAGGTTCTGTGAAGGAATCTCTGCTGCTGTGCCACAGTCCTGTCCTGAGAGTTAGAGTTACTCCTGCTGGGATCACTGGGTTGCCAGTGCCACGTGTTAAAATTCAGAAAGATCGTGGCCATCCACTGTCATCTTGACCCAAATGCTCATTAGCCGCCAGTGGATTTAAACAAAGTTATCTCCTACCCTATTACTTAGTACTCACTCTGTGATCACATCTGCAACACTGCAGTGCGCTTGCATTATCGTAGAATCACAGAATGGTTTCAGTTGGATGGTACCTTAATAAGCATCTGATTCCAACCTCTCTGCCATGGGCAGGAACACCTCTCACCACAGGTAAAAGTGCCCCATTTCCTTGAAGCTGTCTTCACACTTAAGGACTGAGAGAAGTTGAAGGCCTTCCTTGTTTTTTTTCCCCTCTGGAAAACCTGTTTGAGAAGGAGGCACCCTGGAGTTCGCTCACTTTCATGTGAGCAGTGTGAAGTTCAAGTCCTGATTATTCTATTGATTTTTGGCTAGGGATTTACTTGTCAGTGAGGGAGAAAGCTGATCTGTGAAGGTTCCTGATGGTCTCCATGCACTTGGGCAGAGATCAAGCGTGCACTCGTGGGCAGAACTTTCTGTTGGGCCAGCATTCGTAGTGAAGTCTGGTATCTTTATTAGTGGAAAACCATCTCAAGTGTTACCTGTAAGAACTGGAACAGCTCATTGTTACTTTGTTGTTTTACTGAAGGTAAATAAATTAAATGTTAGTAGTGCTGAAGATTCTAAAGGGTGCTGAACAAGAGTCTCTCTTCATGTGAGAATCCCACTGACAACAGCAGTTGATAAGTGGGTCATGAACGTCACTTTATCTTCACTTGCTAACCAGAGAATCTGTCAGGAATGAGTCACTGTGCCTAGGTATTTTCGAGTCTGTGTTAAGTCTTGTGTGCATTTGACTAATGCAGGTGTATGTCAATACAAACTGCAAAACGGCCATGGAGGTTAATTGTGGTTGTACAGGGTAGGAGGCCCTGGTCTCAACAAGCAAAGCAACATAACTGAATTCCAATCAGCCACTTCAGATAGCTGTTTAATTTAGTTTAAGTGCTTTTACATATTTAAAGGTACCAGAGGTAACATTATCATATAATGATAACATTCTGTGTAATCTAATGTTAAGCATTTATGGTTACAAAAAATAAGCTAAAAATACTCTAAATGTTATGAAAGAGAATAAAATGGGATGAAATTTAATTACGGGAGCTGCTCCTGGTCAAGCACTTTGAGGAGCACATGCTTTCTGCTTGCGCAAGATAGATGGATTTAGCAGCTTTTGAAAAAATACCAGCAACAGTAGTAGCTAGCCCTTAAAAAGTAAGAGATACCATAGTATGGTAAACATTTTATAGACCTATTTTTCTGAAACTTGAATATGGGTAAAAGTGTGGCTGTAGTCTCCTTTTAAAAAAAGCCAGCTGCTTTCTTCTAACTCCCACTGTCTTTAGTACAATTTCAATAGTACATGGGGAAGATTAGTGTCTAATTTTCACATCATGGAGTAATCTTCCAGTTTTAAGTCGTGCTTGTGGCATTGTTAGGTAAACTGAAACTTGTGTAATATAGATTCCTTAATTTCAGAAAGCAGCTAACTCAGATGCCCTTAATTTGGGAAAATACTTGTTTCCTTGGCTTCAAAGCTCCAGTACTGTTCTCTTATTAAAATAATCATATGCTCATAAAATTCGCAACTTATTTTCTTTAAAAGAGAATCTGCTTGTGAATAGGTCTGGTTTTCTTGTCTACTTAACTGTGTTTGAACTGCTAATAGTGCTTCTGTATGGATTTCATTCACAGTTTAGCATGCCTGCTTGTTCTGTCTAGAAAGTGCGGCAGGATATGCTTAGGGACCTAGGCTAGGACTGTAATTCACATTCATAGACTTGTGTGTGAGCTGTGAAGCTGTGGTAATACTTTAGTACAAGAAGACAGGTGCTCTGCACTTGAAGACTTCATCAATTCCTGCTGCCTTCTGTCATCTCTGCTTCAAGATAAAAGAGTAAGTCCACTTTAGGACATACCTGCTGATCACAAAATTACATGTCTTTTTTTCCAAACTTGGTCCAGCTGCCTTACTATGGAGCTTACATACTGGTTGAAAGTCTGATCCTCTTACACACCTTATTCAAAAAAAATCCAAGTTCCTGTTTGTCTTGTGGCCGGCAGCTGTCTGTCACGTTGTGGTGGTGTTTCTTTATGGTCAACATTATAGTCTTCCAGAGTAAAATTCTTCAAGTCTTGTGTGACCCCTTTAAAAATGGTTTCATAGACTTTTGCAGTCTAGAGTACTGTAGTCTAGTCTACAGTACACTCTTGATGGATACTCACATAGAGGAGGGATCATGTTTTTCTCTCTTACACCTGTTTCCATAAGACTACAGCTAACAGGATATCTCACTTAATTTTGTAGATTTCATCTTGTCCTCTTGAAGACAATAGTGTCTCAGATACTTTGAAGTATTCTCTTATTCTTGTGTTGCACAAAGTGAAGATGTAGAATGCAGCACACAATTCAGATGTCTAGAACTGTAGCTCTAGAAAAACTGCCTGCAAGTTGAACACTTCATAAAATTGCTGAAACAGCTGTGTCAATATGCTTGCAACAAAATTTTATACGGGGGATTTTAGTTCTCATGCATGTTCCATGGTCTTCATTGAAGTACCATGGTAATAAATGCAAAGGATTCTGGGTTGGTCATAGAAATAGAAAGAAATGAATATAGAGTTGGACATGATGTTGTCAGGCGTAGCTTGTGTTATTCAGTGGTAACACCAGGCACAATTCAGTATGGGCCATATATTTGCATATAGCTAGTGCAGTGTTAGGGGGGACTCTGCTCTGCCACATCCTTGGATATGGAGCACTCATTCTCCTCTAGTGCAGAGTCAGAGGAAATGCTTATCACAAGGCTGAATTATAGTCAGCCAAAACAGCTGAGGCCATGACTTGGAGAAGGATTTTCTGTTCTGATGGGTAAGTGGCCTGTTTCAGCAGACCATGGCTGAAACATTGATCTCTTAGAGATGGCTCTTTGCTTGCTGTGACTTGCACAGCAATCTTTTGGTAATCAAGGGAAAACCAAATTGTGTCCTCAGTGGAAGCAGTACAGTGTGTTATCTGGCTGCTTGAATCTAGAACACATGAAACTTGTTAAGCTCTGTAGTGTTCATTTCTTCTATCATAACATTGTAAATGTTAGTGTCTGGCAAGGGCAGAGCTGTTGGAAACCTTATGCCTTGTCAGTGCTACTGCATATCTAAAACTTCTGGCTTTGAAAGCGATCTCAGTTGTGTCTGGGCTGCCAGTTTCTTTTAAGTCTCTTGTCACTGTTGCTCTGAGCCATCTTAGCTTTCTCTTCAATTCTAAATCTTTCACTTCCCTTAATGGAAGTCTAATTTTAGGGCAATTAAACTAACCTTACAGGAAGATGGGGAAAAAAATATGATTGTGCCTTAATCTGAGGCTCTTAATTTGAGGCTTCTTAGTGCCTTGAAGATAAGGTAGGAGGCAAAGTAAGTGGGTCCTACTTTCAAAGTAGGTTTTCCTTTTTATGTCCCAGAGGAAGCAGGAGACAGTGTGGCATGTCTGTGGAGGGGCTTAGTGTTCAGGGTTACTTTATTTAGGGTGTAGAGAGTTTTAAGCATTCCCATGGCAAAAAAAGAAAATTTTGAGCATGGGTAGGGCAGTGGGTAGCTGGAATTTCAGGTACTTGCTCGTATAGTACAGCTGCCTGATACAGAGAGGACCACCTGTGCCCGATACAGAGAGCACAAAAATTTTATCATGTTTCAAGAGAGCTTGCTATTTTTGTTAAACTCCTCAGCTCTTTTTCCTTGTCAGCCTTTGCTCCAAATGTGTTTGATGTTTGCAGTCCTGTATCACTCTAATGCATCAGATGTTTTTGCAAGGTTTCATGCACTTGGCTGGGAGAGTAGAGTAATTTGGCAGCTAAAGGAAGAACTAGTTGAAGCTGCCTGCTCTTTTGTGGTGTGCTGAGTCAGTGATATGCAGGGGTACTTGCTAGCTGCTGCTAGATGGTGTGCTAAGATGAGCTTTTGTCAGCCTGATGGTTTCTGATTAGGGCAGGGCTGTGGACAAAAGGTGCTGCCTGGAAAACTGTGTCTTGCCAGTATAATATGTTGTGCAAAACTTGACTGAAATGTGAAATTAAGAATAGAAACCAAATAGGATTGGAGGCAAATTTCTATTTATGTAAATTTATATATATTTATATGTGGTGACTGACTGCTCTCTGAAGCATCTTGCTCAAGACCTTGATGAATAGATCTTCTGGGGACAGGGAGAGTTGATCTTAAAATCACCTTTTTTATTTTCAAGTTTGTTTTAAACTCTGCAGATGTTAAAATGGCAGTTTCTGGTATAGCCTAGGTACTTGGTGAGTTTATAACACAAAGTTAATAAAGTGATTTTGAACTTTTGTGATTTTGAATTTTTGAAGTAAAAGCCTTACGTGTGGATCCAGAGCACAACTAATGTTTTAAATCTGCTAAGGGGTTGTTACTAAATGATCTTTAAGGTTCCTTCCAATCCAGGCAATTCTGTGGTGTTTTATACTTCTGATTGCTATTTAATATTAATAAAAAGTGTTAATCAGCATTTACTATACTTTTTCATAGTGAATGGCATAATTTATTGCACTTCACATGTCTCCTGGAAATGAGTCATGTAAATAGGTGAGGATGAAGGAAATTGTTTCACCTTGTGTTACTGAAGACAGCACTTAATTGTCTTGGTACTTCCATATGATTTTCACTGTTACGCAGGCACAACACTGCTTTGACCTTTCAGAAGTTCATAGGCTTTGTTTTTTACAGGTAAAAGAGGTAAAGAAGACCTGTTTGACTGAACCTGCCAGAGGCTCACTCATTGTGCCAACTTTGTAGAAACAAGCTGTTTTTAAAATTATTATTCATCCATATATTAACCTCAATTAACGAGTTGATCTCAATATATATCATAAGCAAGAACTTGATGTTTTAAAAATTTAACTCTTTTTATATGACTGAATAGAATTAGGGACTTTTGTGATCACTAGGTCACTCTGCTTTTCAGCAAACACTCTACTTTTTGATGGAGGTGGTTGCCATATACATTATCTTGCACTTTTCAGCAAACAGATTACCCTTCACTTTTGTCGGTGGTTGCCATAACTTACAAGAAGCCTGTGAAAGCATTGGGGTTTGCCAACTGGCGTTGGTCCTGTAGTGATGTGGACTATCCTGTGTGCTTTTAGCTAAAGCAGTGCTCCTTGCTTCCACACTGGGAGTCCCAGGCTGCCAGTTTGGTGTATTTTACACTGCTTATTCTTTCTGTGTGTATGTAGGTATAAGTTGCTGTTACATCTTAGTGATGCTTGCCTAGCTGTTTGAACAAGTGTTGATTCTAGTGGGAGCTAGTGGGTGAGAGAGACCTCCCATCACCTGAAGGTTTTACGGTGTAATTGCTCCTCAGGGCAACTGTGCTGTGAGATGAGAGCAAAGTATTTATAATAACAAAGGTATGTTTCAGTGATGTCTGCCTCAATTTGAGTAGTGATGTGACTGACCTGCCCACCCTGAAGTGCTTTCACTCCAAGGATGTCATACGGATTATAAGGGCCTGGATATCCCGATAGAAAGTAGGTTCTTCCTCTCAGCCCCCACAAGATGACTGGTAGGGAATAAAGACCTCAAGCTGCAGGTGGTTCTGCACAGGTGCATGGTTTATCCATTATGTAGTGAAGCAGCTAGTATATTGTGTTAGAGAAGTAAGACCTTAAAAATACATACAAGGAACTTTTCTAGCTGCATGTGTTATTTTCTATAAAATATATGTATATCTATGTTTCATTTTCTTTTATCATGATGCTTCAACTGGCAGCTCTTGCTGTGAAAATTTGCCAGACTGACATTGTGATTTTCTGTGTACAACTGCAGAAAAGGGCTTATTATACTATTCTCTATGGAATTTTTCTTCC
Source organism: Polioptila caerulea (assembly GCA_013397295.1). Lineage (NCBI taxonomy): Eukaryota > Metazoa > Chordata > Aves > Passeriformes > Certhiidae > Polioptila > Polioptila caerulea. The sequence goes on from VYXF01003285.1 coordinate 266,248, forward strand.
TGGAGTATGTCAAGTCAGAGTGGAAATAGAAAGCTGTAGAATGCCACAGGAGAAAACTACACAAGCCCATGGTTTTAGTGACCTAATACCTTAATCTACAGTAAAGAGAAAATAACTGAGAGGGCTCAGATATTTTATTTCATTTTAAGATTCCTTTAATTTTTTTGTAAATCTACTAATCTCCGCAGTTATCAAGGACACAGCCATATTATCTTCAAAATTTCTACATTATTGGCCAGCGGTTGCAATTACTTTGTTTTTACCTTTGCTTCTTTGAGGCACTTAGCAGAATTCACTAAAACAGGAGGGGATTTGTAATCTGAATTCTTTCCTCTATTCTCAGTTTCTGAATCTATTGTAGATAATGTTTTTTGTAGTCCTTCTGGTAGCTGTGGCTTTGTGCACGTTAAACCGAAGTTCTTCTTGAAATGCACTTGGAGCCTAATAGTTCTGCACAATGGTTATGAAGTCTTGCATTGATGCATTGATTATTTCAGTTCCCCACTCTTCCCCACCACCTTCTATTCTAAAAAAGTCAGGCTTACGGAAAAATTTTGCTGTGTCATGTAAGAATACATTGTCGTGGGGACATACTTCACTTTTAAATCATGCAAACTTCTGTTTTTCTCAGCATGTGTTCCTATGTTTTCCTATGTTCATTTAGCAACTGCAAAGAAAAATGGCTTTTTCCAGCTACTAACTATTGCAGATCAGTAGTTGTTCTTGTTTATTAATTACAGCTGTTAAAACCAAAAAAAAGATGTTCCACTTGGACATACTTTCAAGCACATTTTTTTTTGAGTTGACAGTTAAGACCTTCATTAGGGAAAGAAACTATGTTTTGAGCACAATTTATCATTTCTTTACCTTTTTCATTCGTCAGTAAAGACCAGAAAAAACAAAACAAAAAAAAAACGCAAAAAAAACCGAAAACAAGCATGTGATTGAAAATAACATTGGAAGTTAACCTATGAAAAAAGTTCCCAAGAGCAGGGAAATATTTTCCAGACTTAGGATCATGGCATATTTTAGGACGTCCTTCAAAACTCTTGAGATTAAACAGGAAGTAAAAACCTGGACAAAAACCAAAACAAGTGTTCCAAAGTAGTGTGTTTCTGTGAAGTTTGGGAAAAGAATTTATATTCAGGTGTGTCCTGGTTTTGGCAGGGAGAGAGTTCCTTTATTCTCAGCAGTAGGTACAGTGCTGTGCTTTGGAATCAGTATGAAAATAATGTTGATAACACACTGATGGTTTGGCTGTTGCTGAGCAGTGTTTACCCTGAGTTAAGGGACTGTTCAGTGTTTCGTGCTCTGCCAGCCGGCAGGTGTGGGATCATGGCCAAATCAGGGGGCCTGAACAGGCCAGCAGTGTATTCCACACCATAGAACCTCATACCCAAATAGTAAACTGGGGAGTGCCCTGAAACGGGGGCTGCTCACAGTTCAGGGAAAGGATTTGGTATAAGCCAGTGGATGATGAGCAGTTTTTTTGTCTATCACTTGTTTCTCTCCTTTTTCATTTCCTTTTATTAGTAGTGTTGCATGTCACTTTGTTTCAATTACTAAACTGGTCTTCACTGGCAAGCTTTTTCTTAATCCTTCTCCCCTTTTCGACCAGGATGTGAGGGGGAGTGTTTTTAGTTGTGGCTGTGTTAGTTGCCAGCTGGGTTTAAACCACAACAAAGTGTCATGCCAGTTTTTTATTTGGGTGAACACATTACCACAGGTTTTGAAACACTCCAGGAGTACAACAAAGTGCTTTATGCTTTACATCCACTTGCTTATTTAAGGTGACTAGGTGGATACAATAGAGCAGAATATTTAATGCTGCTGCCTGTATTCCTGAAAAGGAGTAAATTGACTGCAAAAGACAAAACTGAGATGCCTGTAACATATTACTACTACTAGTGCTAAAAATTAAAGGATATCACTAGCTTTCAGAAAAATACTTGATTTGGCAAATTCCATCATGTTCTTTCACCTTGGAGTGGTAAGGATCTTCTCCTTGTAATATGACAAGCTAGTTTGTAAGAAAGTCTTCATTCTAGTTCAGTCTTCATTATTTCAAGTAGCTTGTGGCTGTCACTTGTTATGTTTGAACCTGAGGTAGTAATGGGCATGATTCCTCTTCCTGTAGTGTCCATAAGCATTTGCTGTTTCTTTTTCTTGTTGCATGCAGCAGCATGCACCTTTCCATGCAGTCTCTGCTTTCAGCCAGACTTTCTGGCATTGAGATTTTCTGTTTGGACATGGTAGATCTCTGTTAATAACCTTCAGCTGATGAGTCCTCTGGCTTGCTGAACATCCTCTATCAGGTTCATGTAATGTTTAACCTCCATGGTACCCCCCACCACGAAGTTTCTCCTGGTGCTGCAGGGAAGAACCAGAGCTGCACCATCATTTTTGTATCCAGCAACAACAAGCTTGTGTTGACGAGGCACCAGATGGTGATATTCCTCACATGAGAAGAACCATAAGCTATAAGGCAAGAGGATGGCACCAAACTAACAAAGAGCTGAACCTGGCTGAGATTAGACAATCTACTTAACTGTGTGGCAGGGTATACTGTCAAATACTTTGATCAGTGTTTGATCCTTCATTCCTTCATTCATTCTTCAACTTTCATTATTCTAGATTTAGAGCGATAGCTGAGAAATGGTTTGGGAGAAAGACATTGAAGTAACAAGTACTGAAAATCTAGTAGTGATCATAGTTTACATGTTTTCTTACAAGCTGCCTGGCATTGCCTGCTCAGAGATGTACGAGTTGTGTGTTCAGTAAATAGAACCCATCTGCTGGAACTATAAGCAAACTGCAATTAAATTAGGGACTGTTCAATGACTTATGCAGGTTCTCTCATTTTACTGTGTTGAAAATTCAGTTCAAGCCTTAACATAAACTAAAATATAGTTTGAAACTTGAACAGTAACTTACATTGAGAATAAATAGAGAGGTTTATGGTATTCTTTACTTACTCATTTAGCACTTCTTGTTAGACCACAGTCATGTAGGGAGTTTCAGATGCATTGCAGCAGTTGAGTTGTATGTCTGGGTGTGTGCTCCTAGTCTTATTACTGTGACAGTCTTCATGGCATTAATCACATATGACAGTAGTGACTTAAGAAGATGAGGCAACTTTTTTGTAAAAGAGCTGGTACCATCTGAATGATACCTAATCTTGGCTCACAAGTCCTCTGTAGGATCGCTCTAGCATATTGTAGAGAATTCCGGTGTCTTAAATTGAAAATCCGCATAGACAAAAGAGTTAAATGTTTCTTACTCCTGTATTTGAAACCTTACTGAACTTTTCATGCTTGTGAAGTTGGGCTGGAGTCTAGTAATATTCTTTTCCGTGTCCACACTGGCTTGCTTTCAGGACAACATAGACTACTACTTGCAGCTTTTGGGATGATCTTTACACAATCCTGTGGTTTTTCTGTAGTGCCACTTTTGCTTTTATGTATTGGTCATGAAACACATCTTCACTGTGGAATTTTAAGAGACTTACAAAAATAATATGAGTCCATGAGCTAAATTCTACTTGGAGCTTTATATACAGTCTTCAAATGTTTTCATGGATCTTTTAACATGGTTCTTCCACCAGTGCATGCAACCTTTAGAGTGATGAAAGGCAGAATAAAGCCTAATGTCCTGTTTCTGTGAACTTGACTTGGTCCTGATTATGAAAATATGAAGCTCACTTTTTCCTGCAGTAGTTTAGTGGATCTTTGCCAATTCACTTCATACACAGAAACAGAAGTTTATGGTTTTAAACACAGTTTAGTTTATTGAAAACAGTACTTGTAAAATGACCACTTACATGGCTGGAAGCAGAAAATACATTGCTGTTCACTAGAAAATGGACTGTTCTCTTTCAGTCAAGGTCTGGATGACAGCTTTTTGGAGAAGTTAAGCACTGAAGGCAGCATGTGTAGCTGAAGTTAAATTATAAAAAGAAATAAGATCCTCAGTCTTCTGGAATTCCTATGAGTTCTCTTTCGGTAGACTTACAATGACTTTCAGTTCCTGGACTTTATTAACCTCCGAGTTGTGTTCTTCTCTGTAATATTTATGCAAATAGTATGTCCCATTTGATTTCTTTTTCAAGATAGGTTCTTCACTGTTTTTCCTGTGATACTCAAGTTCTTACTGGTTGTAATCCTATAACTTAGTCTTTTGCAGTAAGATCTTTTTTGCAAAAGTTGAAATAGCTTATGATGACTATTGTAGAAAAATCACATTTTTTAAATATATGCTTATCAACAATTTTTTATCATCCTGTGGAAATGTATGAATGTGTTATTTGCTATTCAGACTTCTAATTTTCCAGAGTATGATTAGTCTGTGCTTAGTTTTTTGTATTAGACCATGAAAATTGTTTTGTACCTTTGGGGTGTGTATTAATTTTAAGGTGTATTATTAATGAGATTGTAAATGTTTTGGAGGTTTTTTTTTGTTTGTTTTTATTTGATATGCCTATCAGAATGACCATTTATTACAGTTTTGGGTTTTCTCTTCCAAATTTTAGCATTAATAAGATTCAATTATTGGAACTTTTCTTATGTTACTTTTAGCTGTTAATGAGAACTTGGAAACAATGGCTCTTCTTCCTTCTTAAAATGAATCAGTACATTTCATAGAACTCAATGAGTCTTACTTGATCAGTACATTCTGAAGAGGTTTTGAAAGCTTAACTGATTGTAGAATTTGTCTTGACTCTGTTTTTTGTGGAAAAAATTATTACCTGATACTGTTAATTACTTATTTTGTTTGACCTTCAGACATTACAGGAATGTTTAAGAATTCCAGACAATGTGGAGGATTATCTGAGTAATCCGGTAATGTAATCAACAATTGCTTCCAAAAGTTAGCTTGCTCAGCCCTTTCAATGGGTATTCCATAGCTCTGATGGGAAACGACAGCCAAGGACTCCCTCATGTGGTGGGTGTCCCAGACTTCCAAAAGAATTGTGCTGCATTGTCAAAAGGCTGTTCTGGTTCATGTGAGTAGAAAGTGTGTGTTGAAATCATGCAGGTGGTTGACTGCGGGAAGAAATGCAGCAATGGAAGGAAGCTCTTCTAATGCTCAGTGTCTGCTAGCTGACTGGTAATAATACCTTTGTATACTAGTGGAGCAGTGTTGGGGTCAGAAAGGTACCAGCTGTATGCTCAAGCAAAGAAGTTCTACAGCACTGGCTCTAGGTTCTCTCAGGGAAGACAAGTTTCTCAGATATGCAGGTAGGAAAATTATCTTCAGCAGCAGCTATTTAGAGAGGGAAATCATGAGAACACAGGTTTAGTTGGTAGCTAGACAGCAGCAGTCGCCAGGACCAGGCTTTATATTGGCCAGAAATGTCTAGGGTCAAACCTGTTAAATTTTCTGCCCAAAAAACATTCAGAGAAGACCTAGTAGAATACTAAAATGCTTTAATCAGTCATGAAATAAAACTACCATATTAATTATTGTTTTGGAAGGGAACTTGAAAGATAATCTAACCCTCCTTCCTTAGACAGGGACACTTTCCCCTAAAACAGGTTATTCAAAGCCCCATCCAGACTGGTCTTGAACTTCTCTAGGGATGGGGCATCCACAGTTCCCCTAGGCAACATGTTCCAGTGTCTCACCATACTCACATTTCTTTCTTATACCTTATCTAGATCATCTGTTTCCCAGTTTAAAGCCATTCCCCCTTGTTCTATCACTACATGCCCTTGTAAAATGTCACTTTCCAACTCTACTTTAGGCTCCTTTTAGCTACTGGAAGGTGCTGTAAGATCTCTCCAGAGCTTTCTCCAGGCAGAGAAAACCCAGGTTTTTTAATCCGTCCTCACAGGAGAGGTGCTGCAGAATTCCCCTCCCTCCCCTGCTGCCCACGTTGCTTGGGACGCAGCCTAGGACACATTTGGCTTTCTGGGCTGTGAGTGCTCATGGCCAGGTCATGTCCAGCCTCTCATCCACCAGCACCCCACATCCTCCTCAGCAGGGCTGTACTCACTCCGTTCTTTGCCCACTCTGAGTTTGTCCTTGAGATTGCCCGAACCCAGGTGCAGGACCTTGCACTTGGCCTTGCTGAACTTCAGGTGATCCTCACAGATGCACGCACCTTTCAAGCTGTCTGGATCCCTCTGGATGGCATCCTTCCCTCAAGTGTATCAAGCTTGCCGCTTGCCTTTGATGTCCACTTGGACATTGAGACATTGACTCCAGCTCTGAGTGTGAACATCCAGCTAATTCCTTTGCCACCATTGAATCCATGTTTCTCCAACTTACAGACAAGAACATTGTGTGGGACAGTATCAAATGTTTTGTGCAACTGTGGGTAGATGACATCAGTCACTCTTCCCTCATCCACTAACACTTCAACCCTGTAGCAGAAGGCCTCCAAATTTATGTGGCACAATTTGCCCATAGTGAAACCATGCTGGCTGTTGTCACCTCAATGTTTACCTTGTGTCTTACCATAATTGGAGGATCTGCTTCATGATCTCATGCCCAGAGATGAGACTGACGAGCCTTTAGTTCCCCTGCTTTATTTATTTCCCTTTTTCAAAATGGAGGTTACATTTCCACTTTTCCAGTTAGTGGGAACTTCATCAGACTGCCACAGCTTCTCAAATATGATGGATAGTGGTTTAGCCATTTCCTCTGCCAGTTCCCTTAGGAACCCCTGGATGCATCTGACCAGGTCGTACGCACCTTCAGGTTCCTTAGATGCTTTTGAACCTGATGCTTTTGTACAGTTCTTCATTGTCCCAGTCTCTTCTTTGCCCTCTATGACTTGGACAGTGTGGTTGGAGCACTTGCTAGTGAAGACTGAGGAAAGAAAAATTGTTCAGTATCCCTCAGACTTTTCTGTATCCCTGATAACCAGGTCATCTTCCTGTTATAGAGGGGGCCCACATTTTTCCTAACCTCTTCTTTCACCAAATTTCTATGTAGATGCTTTTTGTGTTTTCCTTGACATCCCTGACCAGATTTAATTATTTATCTTTCAGAGAGGCTTCTATTCTCGTTTAAGGAATGTTGCTACCTATGAAACATTAAAAAGGGATGTGTCGCCTCTATCACATCTACTTTACATGACCTCTTTTCTCTCTGGATAGCGTCTATTTGTTCTGAATATTGGACAGCAGAGGATTTTCTTCAGGCTTTTTCAGCTGCGTGCATTATTTATAGTTTATAGGTAACAGTTATGAAACAACCTGAGTGTAGGATACAACTAGTTTATTTGTGGTTCTTCTCTGGTAAGTGTTGTGAATTAGCCTGTGTATTTTTGAAGCTAAAAAAAGGTTACCTTTTCAAGGCACAATAGTAAATGCAGGAGCACTGTGACCATAGCTATGATTTCCTAGTTACTTATTTCAACTTGAAACATCTTTGATTTTTTGGTGATAGGTGCCTATGAAGTCTTTCTGCTTTCCTTTCCTAAATACTAGATCAGTGTGTTCATTACTTGTTTTTTAATGGTAAATTACTTCATTTATGCCTTTCTAGTGTACACTTGGATGTCCAGTCAGTCTCTTGAGTAGTCTGATTAGACTGATTAGAATTAAATTGTGTGAAAGAACTTTCTGCCCTTCCCCTCTCAAAATCCATTCCATATATTGACTGTAGTGCCAAAAAGTAACTTGGCATTATCTAATTAATTACTGTTTAACTTGCATCATTATACATGTCGATCAAGTCACATTTATGAAGCTCAAAAACATGAAATAAAAATGGAACAGTTTCCCCTATTAAACTGAATAGCATAGTGCTTTCTGCACTTTTTCTTCTAGGCCACAGAGGCTGAACATTTGCAAGTCACTAAGGGATATCGCGTGTCTAGGTTCAAAGAGATGACTAACTGAAACGATTTTTCTGCTGCTTGTGCTTGACTTTGACTTTGTTACAAGTGTCAGTTATATAAAATATAAAATACAATTAATAGTTGTGAACTTCCAAATAATTGTGGACTTTCAAATCATACCTTTTATTCTAACTTACTTGCTCTCCTACAGGCTTGTGAGATGCACTACTTCTGCTGTGTGGCTTTTGGTTTTTCAGATTTTTTTTGAGGAAAAATTCAAGTTAGACTGCTTTTCCCCATTTATTTCACCATTCCTTCCAGATTGTTTCATCATTTTTACTTTTCCTAATTCAGGTGACTTTTACCAATCATTTAACTGTTGAGATTTTTCTGCACTATATTGTCTTATATTCATGGTGTCAAAAGCATAAAGTATAGTAGGAGGTTTACAGAAACATCTTTAAACAGTTTTGCAAAGTAGCCCCAAGAACTGTCCAGGAGATTAAACTCAACTGATAGTTAAATAAGAAACTGTTGACACGCCTTTATTTAGGGTATCTAATACTACTTTGTATATCTTGAGTTACAAGGTAAAGAGCTGATGACGCAGGTAGTCTCTTGTCTGTGTTAAGGCTAAGTAGGCCTTAATTTTGCAGATCCTCAAAAAGCAAAACTGGTCATTCAAAATACCTAAACACAAAGTGTCAGACAGAGCACCAGGACAGCTAACACGCAGAGGTGTCAGAGTTTCTTCTGACAGTGTCGTTAATCACAAATTGGAGACACAAAGCTGAGGCAAGAGCCTCCTGGGGCTGACCTTGCCTTAGTAGGAGACTTAGCAGCTTCTTGATACACTTTTAAGTCTGGGGTTTGTTTAACTTGTGGATAGCTATAGATTTACCTTCTTTGCAGACTCAAACACGTAATCTATTTTAAAGTGTGTTACTTGACTTAGAGACAAATGTGTGTTCTGCAGAAAATTGCTGTCTTGGTAGATGGAGTTTGGTGTGGAAGCATAGATAGAAGAGTCCAGTTCTGTCATTGTTCAGTTCTTATCTTCAGGCAATACAACTAGTCATTTCATTCATTGAACAATGAAGTTCCTCTTAGATATCCTAAGTGGTGGCTGATTTGGTTTAAGTCTAGCTTCTCCTTGTTTTGTCTTGAATTTGAATGTGTAGACATTGAGGAGTGAGGAAAAACTGCACAGAAGAACTGGTTTGAGTTACACTGGCCAGTTGCCTCTAATTTTATTTGAGTAAAATCTGTGCGTAGCGGACGTGGTAGTCTCTGAAATCCAGAGTAAGATGAGACTTCTCTCTAGCTTATACAGCTAAATTTGCTGGTACTTGAATAAGTTCAGGCTGAATTTCTTTTCACGTAAAAGTTCCGTTCTTCCTTGTAGCCTATATTGTACTTTTCTGCCACCTGTCAGACATAGCTTGGAATGAGGTATATGATGGGGTGTTTGGAATAGCTACTTCTACTGCATTTTCTTAAATGCTTGTCTGAATTTTCTGAAACTCAGTCATCTGTCTATGAACTGACATACCACTTAACAAGTTAATATAAACAGACAGATGTAAGAGTGGTTCCTCAAACATTGATTCCAGAAATCAGGCTTGATTTACAATTATTTGCATTGCTTGTTCAAAGTCAACATTTATCTTTCTTATGTGCTGTGAAGAAGGTGGTTTTTGACTCTTAATTACTTTACTGTCTAATTAAACCACTAATTATCAGGCATAATTCTACTAAGTTTTTAATTTTCTTAACCTTTCTAAATAAATAAGGACTTTAGAGAACACTTTGTATTATAGATAATAACCTAAGTAAAACAAAATCAAAGTAAATGGAATCTCATTCACAGATTCACTGAGGGTGGACTTCCGGAGATAATGTAGTCATTTCCTATTTCTAAAGCAGATTTTCCTTCAGCATTGCTAAGGACCATGTCCATTCAGATTCTGAGTATCTCCAGGAATGGAGACTTTACAACCATCTGGTTGTCTGTTTCAGTGTTCTACCATTTTTGTGGTGAAAGCTTTTCTTTAATTGTAAAATCATAGGATAAAATTGCATAAATTATCTCAGACTTATTCTGGATAGATTACTGGGATTTTTTTGGTGCACCTTCTTAGGCTAGTGTCCTAATATTTATCAAGTTTAACCAACAGAGTGTCTCCAGAAGAATGGTCGTGAATTGGATCCTTTATCCAATTCTGGGTAAACTCTTTGCTTGCAGCAGTCTGGATGTTTTTTATATGAAAAGCAGATCACAACAGCAGGGAGGGATAGGAGAAATAATTCCTTCCCATCATTCTCTGTTTGATCTGGAATGAGTGAGTGTTGGATTGGAAACATCCTGCTTCTCTTAGAGATTTCAACATCTTTTAAGGTTGTCGTTTAAAAGGGGTCCTCAGGAGATCAATAACAAACGCCTTAACTCAGCATTTCTGTATCAGGAGAAAACACTGAAATCAGTCATGCACAAGAGACATTCCTCTTTTTTGGAGACACTGTTGGGAAAAGTTTCTGCAGACAGGGAGAGGGGTAGTGATGGAGGTGACCACTATAGGAATTGCTCTACTGTAATCAAATTAATAAGTAAAAAGGCTTCTGGGATTAGAAACTTTGCAATATCTAGTAGAGCTGTAAATGAATACAGAAATGCTTTTCTGTGTTTTCCATATGGTTTGTTACAGAAACATGATAAAACTGCTGAGGCTGAAGGCATGAAGGTCATGGAGTCCAACCTTCTGCTCAGAGCAGGGTTCTCTAGAGCAGTTGTTCAGTCTTCTGTCTTGGGGTTTGGATTCTCTGCTAACGCATGTATTAACCTGTTCATGGATCCATATAGACAATTTGTTTCCCTGAACTGTTTTCAGGAAGAGATGGGAGAGAATGGCTGTAGTTTTGAGGAGTCAGGTGGTGGTGTCCTCTGACCTTTGGTGCCGTGGTATGCATAATAGGTGCAAAATTGTAAATGACAGTGATAATGGGCTGGTTGTAGCCCGTTATGGTATGGGCTACCCTCTTAGGGTATTCAATTAAGTGTGAAATTTCCGGTTGCTTTTTTGCATTACATACTGTTAAATGCATACTGCACAGATAGCCTACAAGAATTTGATATAGCATGAGTTCTATCTTTTTTGGACAATAAATGAATATGCTATTTGTGCTTTATGTAATATTGTTTATCCTCTTGTATTGTTGTGTACCAAAGCTAATAATTTTAACTAGCATTTTGTGAACTAGATTTGTCAGATGCTTCCCTATGGCTTTTTGAGAATTTTTTTTTACCTTGTCTTGGTGTCTTAAACCCAAAAAACCTCAAACTAACATACAAAATCACCTCAGAGTACAGGAGTGTTTCTGGAAAGATTTGTGTTAATAAAGGATAGTATTCTTTCTAAGTACATCTTTTCACCATGTTAAAATTTTCCACCTATTTGCATTCTCATGCACTTCTAAATTAGAATGCTAGTTATGGATAGTATACTGTAGGTTTAGAAGTTGTCAAAAAATGACTACTGCCAAACTCAAGTGTTTAATAAGTGCTTAGGCAAAATTAATGGTTAGAAGGGGACTGTTTTTCAGAGATAAGAACTAATTAAAAATCGTTTATGTCTGTCATCTGAATTTCCAGCATTAAAATACCTGAAAGTAATACTGCATCTTTGGCTGATATTTAGTTCTTGATGAGATGCTTGTACCTGTTACTTTAAATACTGGAACAAAACAAGTCTTTAAACTCCTTTTTACTGAAAGGCTCTATGTAGTGTATGAATAACATTGTAAAATTTTTTAGCTTCTAATTTGGCTCAATTTCTGACATTGAGTGACTTTCAAATGTACTTCATTTTCAGACAGTAGTCCAGAATTCTGCCACTATACTTCTTATGTTCAATAAAAAAATTTAGAAGTAGTGGATTCCTGATGTCACTTTAAACTTGATGCTTCTGCACTCTCTGCTGTCTAGCAGATCATGATACACTTCTGAACCTACTCTGCTAAGCAGTTTTTAAGTCTTGCCTTAAACTGAATGTAACAATTCCTGTGTTGAACGCAAGAACAGAGGAAGGTGCTTGAAATCTGCCAATGTTGGTGGAAAAATTAAATGTTGTGACTCTTAGCAGGTTTGTTCTTGGAGTGGGTACTGTTCTTCGATATAAGCAATGCTTGCTCAGTGTTTGTCTGTAAGTTGTAAATAGTTAGCTATTCATTGTGTGGCACTGCAGCACTAATGATGAGTTTTGTCTTTTTAATCAGGCCAGAGCTTGGGTTATGGTTTTGTGAACTATGTTGACCCCAAGGATGCTGAAAAAGCTATCAATACCCTGAATGGATTGAGACTTCAAACTAAGACTATAAAGGTATGTAGTACTAAAATAATTTAAAGAAACTGAACTGTTTTGACGTCCTGATTTGTTTTATAAGTGTATCAAACACTCAGCTAATGTTGGTAGAATAAACTACGATTTCATGTAGTAAATGGTCCTTTGTAGTCTGTTTGTATTTAGAGTTAGATTAAGTATGGAAAGTACAGAAAATTGCATTTTCTTAACCCACTTAGCACTTTAGCTGTACAGTTGAATTGTTTTAACTGAGGAATTGTTATATACCTTAGTTGAAGAAATGCAATATTACATATTATTTGAACATTTTCTCAAAGAGAGTATAATTTTGTTATTAATACTGCAGGTTTTATGTTTCTAGCTGTCTTGTTCCTCTCATAAATCCTTAGAATTAAATTCTGAAATAACTATTGGTTATCTCTGAATTACTCTGTTTCTAGGGCTCTGGTCTTTGTCTCTAATGTTAGGGATTCCTGTCTTTTTCTGTTACAAATCCTCACACACTTGTTTACTAATTTCAGTTTCTCAAATTTCTAGAAACAAATCTTGAGAGTTACTTTTCTCATCCCTTCTTGTAATCCAATAACAAAAGACTAGGATACTCATTTGAGCAATTGAGCTCTGAAGTTCTGAGAGGGAGGAGATAAAACAAAATTAACAGGAAATGCAGGCTTTTGAATATGTTTGACTGATGCTGGTTCCAGAAGGCTGGTTCCAACCAGCCCATTCTTCCTCATTAAATAGCAGGATTTGCTAGCTGATCACTTGGATAGTGGCTGTCTCCTAGCTGGGAGCATGTCTGAGACATGAAATGAAGGTCATCTTTAAAAACATTTGTACTTGATAAGCAGTGCATAGCCCCTGAAAGACAACTGAGACAAAAATAGGATACCAGTAGTTTTGGCTAAAGTGTCTTACCTGTTGTGTATTCATAGGATTTAATAAAGTGGATTGCACTGTTTGAAACTTAAATACTGCTTTGTAACAAATGGTGACTTGTGGCACACAAGTGCGATGGGCAAAAGCTCCCTTGTGTGTTTCTGGCAGCTCCCTGTGTGTTTGTGGCTTCTTCCCCACATTCCTCTCTTTATTTTCTGCTTTGGGGGAGAACTGAGGAAAGTAATTTCGTGCTCCAGGACTTTTGAAGGTGTCTTTTTGCTTGATGGTGAGAAAGGGAATCTGTTTGTGATCTAGTAGTATTGTTTTCCATGTAATGCCTTTGACTGAGCCAACATGACATGTATGTCCAGGGTGGTAGTAAACTGGGAGTTTTGTTGACTATATAGGCAAAAAAAGGAGCTGGTTATAGAAAATCAAGCCAGGTCTCCCAGCTCAAAGTGTTCTCTTTAGGGGTGTTGTGGTAACACTTCACGCTGGCCATATTCGAATTTTCAATCCTCCTTCACCTAGTTAAATGATTAATTAATTTTGACTTTTATGAAAAAAAGGTGAAAATTGAAGTAGACAAGTCCGAGTGATGACAGTGATGCTTTTGATTTCCTGCCTTCCCAGGAACAAAAAGTGGAATTGTAGGTTAGATACCAGACAAAGACCTTTGCAGTGAGACTAAAGCTTATGTCTTTCTTTTCAGATGTTTGTACATTAGATCTCTTCAGCTAAAGCCAAGCTGAAATTCTGGAGTTGTCACAAGGGAAAATGATAGCCTCATTGCCAAAATAAAGAACATTTCTGTTTAATTAGAGAAAACTATCTTTAAATGCTGGTTGTAATTCTGCAAGTAAATTCTGATTCTAGCTACCCCTAGTCAAGCCTGTTGAACTTCAGCAGCACCTTTCAGTGTTAGTGGGCATGACTTGAGTGCAAAACTGCTTTACTCTCTTCTCCTTTATTTACTCTTCTTCCTTCTTGGAGGTGGGGTTTCAGGCCAAGTTTTTTGTGCCTGAATTTTCCAAGATCACAGAATTGTAGGATGTTAAGGGGTTGGAATGGCCCTTTAAAGGTCATCTTTAAACCTCAGCCTGTTTATCTGTGGAGCAGTAGAAATGCCTGACCTGCTGTGGAGCACTTTGTAGCTTTCATAATCCTCAGATCAGCCAGGAGGCAGTGGTGAGCAGAGGTCAAGTTGATGTCTGAAGTCTTTTCTGCCTCTGGAGGCAATATCTTGGGTTGTAGAAATCTCTTACGAGGCCTCAGTCCCATGACCTTTACAGAGCTTACTTCCTGTTTATAGGCCACAGTGTTCCTATTTGTCCAGAGTTGGTCAGTCAACTACAAAAGAAAAAAAGAACCAAAACACAATGAAACAAAAAACAACCAAATAAAAAAAACCCCAAACAAAACCAAAAAAACACCCACTCCTCTCACCAAAAAAACAGCAAAAAAAAAACCCCAAAAGAAAAACCCAACCTGTTTGTCAAACTCAGAATCCAGTCCATAACTTCTAGCTTCAAAAATGTGTGTAACTGAAATTTTTGTGTACCTTCATACAAAAAATTATTGAATGGGCGTGTTAAGATATACTTAGGCTTCAAAAGAAAAAAAAATATTTTTTCTCTCTTCATTTTAAGGACTTTTGTAGGAATGCTTAGTACTTTTCTAGATCGATGGTTCAAATTTGCTTCCCATTAGTATATAAAACTGGAAGGAACTTTGGTGATTCAGTCACAGTGTGATGTATTCTCACATTGTGACTGAACTGAGTGTAATCCTACTCAGAGGAAACTGTCTGTCCTGACCCTGATGTGTGATGCTTGGGATAGGGGCTGTGAGAGATACCTCTGATCCACAGCTTCTATACTAGCCTACTTGTCATTGTATGCATTTTTCTCATCCCTAAGAGCATGTCACTTAGTGTTTTCTTGAAATAAAATACATAGCATAATGTGTATTTGCAAAATGCTGTCTTAAGGGTTGGAGTATTTTATTATTGATAGCAATACAAAATCCTGTTGCTTCTTCCCTTTCTTATAAGAAGATCCTGTGGAATGCCTTATGGAATACTTCACTGAATTCTTTGCAAGGTATCTTAATCAACTGTCAGGTGTATGAAGTAATAGCAGTCTTAGTCTTGTCTAACCTGGTGGCAGTTGTATTGCCTTCTGATTTAACTGAATAGTAAAACATTAGGGTGGGTGTACACTCTGATGGCTGTGTTAGATACATGAACCCTGCTCAGCTGGATGATATGCCTCCATTATTACATAGTGCCCTTTGTGGCATAATTTATGGTTTATAATTTATGTGTACTGCACATAGCCTGTGAAGTTTGGACTTCATTGAATTATGCAACTTCAGTGCGAAAAGAAGTAGTGACTTATAAAAGGTAAAATATTTTCTTTGGCTTCTCTTTTGGAAGATGATGCTGCTGGCAAACTTTTTATCTCTATTGTATTTAATTTATCCTATTTGTTCTATTTATTCTATTTAATTTTATCTCTATTCTATATTCTATTTAAGAGACAGTAAAAACGTGGATTTTTCTGCCTGGAGTGATTTTTCTGCTTACTTGCTTGCGTGTCCATGACTTTTTTTGTCATTTAGGTTGTCCTGGAAAGATCAGTTCTTCCCAAATGTGAAAAATTCAGAGAAGCAAACAGGTTATAAGAGTCACTGATTTAGACATAGGGATAAGAAAATTGAGTGCATGTTTCTTTGTTGTCTTGGCTTTTGCTTGAGAGAGGAGAAATGCTCATGGCTTCCCCTCCCCTTGGTTAGGTGGTTTTTATGACAAAACTCCTGAAAAGAAAAAAGGTACAAGTGAGTTTTGTGAGATATCTGAATAGGGATATCTTTCAATGTGGAGTAAGAGTTCTGCATTAACAAGAGTGTAATAGGATTCACTGCCTAAAAAGCAGTGGGCAGACTCTTTGGACTGGCTGAGGGCTGTGCAGGTTGGTGAGCAGGAAGCAGCTTTTTACATAGACTATTGGGGGGTAGCAGGAGGACAGAGGACAATATTTCTGACTTTTCTTCATGGATGCTAGGCTGCCTTGGTGATGGATCCGCAGTCCTTTGTGGGTTGTAGCTGCCAAGGGGACACTAAAGATGACAGTAATGCTGTGCTCATTCCTCCCTTTTGAGGGCTTGAAGTGGCAGAGCCCCTGCGTGCAGGACCTGGCAGTTCTCTTAATAGAGAATACTGGTGAGATGGGTAGACATGTATGCAAATACATGTTGAAATGGGCAAAAATATAGCTGTCCAGGCTAGAGGGCTTGGAGTTCTCCTTTTTATAAGATAGCGTTTATAAGATAT
This sequence comes from Polioptila caerulea, assembly GCA_013397295.1. Lineage (NCBI taxonomy): Eukaryota > Metazoa > Chordata > Aves > Passeriformes > Certhiidae > Polioptila > Polioptila caerulea. The sequence goes on from VYXF01003285.1 coordinate 282,608, forward strand.
CTGTATTCTACTTAGCCTAGTGCTGCTTAAAAGTAAAATTTAATAAGATTTCCCTTCTCTGAAGTTCTTTGGATTATTGGGATGTTTACGTGGGTAATTATTAGGTGTCGGGGGAATAGAAATGTAAGGAATATTTTATCTGAAGTGTTAAATCTGTAGATTTTCTTCCCACTCTTTTATAACTTTACATGTAATAAAAATAAAAACAGGCCTAATGTGTAACATTCTGCCAACTTCCTGTTGGAATGAATTTGACAAATTCTTTGGCTACAAACACAGGATGTCCTATTTTGCCATCATCACCTAGTTGATTGCCCTACTGTAGTAAGTTGTGTAATGAGAAGAGCTACTTAAGACTTCAGTACAAGAGTGAATACTAAGCATTCAGTACTACAAATGCCAAAAAAGTGCTGTATAGCAAGGGAAGACTTGAAATGAGGGGTTCATAATGAGCTGCAAGTTCATTAGTGTTCCTTGAGTCATTGTCATTAAAACTTGGCATAATGCAATCTGATTTCACTTGGTGTCTTGAACTACTACTTAGATTTACAACAAGATTCATTGTAAAGGAATTATCCTCTAACTTAACTGTTCAGTAGCTGTATACTTAAGAAATTCTTCCACTGATAGTACTCTTGAAGAGACTTTAAACACTTTAAGGAAAATAGCCAAAATATGGAAAAAAAAGAGGTAGGCTGGTTTGATTTCTGAGTTCAGTGCAACAGATAAAAAAGATTGAGATTATTCCCATCTTCCCCACTGACACTTGTAGAGAAAAACTTTGGCAGTGTCCCTTTTTTGTAGCAATTTTTTGATTAACTAATATTCTTCAGGTAGCAATGAAGTATGCATGAGTTGTGTAAAGCCTCCATTAAAATACCGGAGGCAAGTGTGCTGTGAAGGTGAGAGAAATCCTCCTTAACTTATTGGTTTTTTATTTTTTATTTACACACACCCTTCCACTAGTATCACAGAACATCGATCTGGTAAGGATCAAAAGGAAATCCTGTGTCGAAGTTCAGTTTAAAGCTAGTGAGTTTTGCTGATACTGTCAATCAGCAAAGGCTGAGAGAAGGACTATGATGCCAGAGCATTTAGTGGTCTTGACAGGGTAATTAAGTCCCTTGTATTCTTGAGGTCAAATTGCTCTGTTCTAGCAGACCTGAAACAGAAGAACAGTTTTTCTCGGAAGAAAGGTAAACGTGTTTTTTTTTCCCTTAAATTTCTGCTGGAGTGACAGAAATTATAATTAGGCAACCTTTTAGTTGTGTTAATAGTTAAAGCTTTGACAGCATTTTGATTTTAATACTAGACACACGCACATGCATGTCTTTTCACCCCCAAGTAAAATCTGTTCATCACTGAAATTCAAATCTCCTCAGACTCAAATGTCACTGACCCAGCTTAAGGTGACTGCTTGTTTTTTCACGTAGCTGAATAATGCTGAGAGGAGGATTCAGTTCTTAATGCATACTGCTGCCACTCTCTGTAAACCACATTATGGGCAGGCAGTTGGTTGTCCTTTTGCACAGAGTGTCAGACCAAACTGTAAAATGTGCTGTCCTCACATTTAGCAGCCATAGTTTGTTTTCTGTTTGAGCCCCAAGTGCCACGTTGCTGCTGATTAGGGTGTCTTGCAGCAGTCCATCCCTGTTTCTCTGAGGGAGAGAATCCTTGGACCAGTGCAGCTCACCCTAGGGCTGCTGAGCAGCTTTGCAGCCAGAAAGCTTCAGCAGTTCAGTAAGGCCCTTCCTGAGTTGTGTAGGGGATTCCTGGCACATAAATTGAGATGTTAGAAGGGACCAGCAGTGCTGTGTAGAGTCGATGCAAGCTGGCAAGCATTGCTTGAAAGCCGTGTCTTACGCAAGTAAAAACAAAAAGTCTACAAAACCAACAAAAACCTGCTTGTTACTACTAAAACTGATGCTGCATCTTTGTTCCCTGCCCTCCCCATGCAACACAAAGTCCTCTAAGAAGGTTGTGGCTTTCTGCATGGATTCAAAGTGCTGTAAATGCCAGGAGATCTGTTATGGTCTGTTTTGGGGTGTTTTTTTTTTGGTTGGTTGGGGTTTTTTTATTATTATTTTCTTTTAAATCCAATATCTGTTTTCTTTGTGAGAGGGTTTTTATTAATGTAAAACATAGTTGTGCTCATTAGAAATTATGACAATGTTTAGATAAGTAGACTTCTGTTAATCTAGCAGCTTTCAAATTTTTTTGGTCATATTAAATGTTGACTCTGTTGTCTTTCATCCATGCAGTAATAGTTTTTCCAGAAAGCTTGTAAGACATTCCAGTGAACTGTAAGTTGCAATGGATGTGTTTTGTGCATTTTCAGATGTGCCTTGGAATAGTGCAAGAGATGCTCAAGTGTTGTGCTTGACAGAGTCTCGGTCAGTAGTAGAAGCTCCTTAGTTATAACCTGAGGTGTTCTAATTTTCTTCAGGACAATAATTGAAGTCTTGTGTTTTAAGAGTCTATTCCTGTTTGTATTATTTGTGTGGAGGGCCTAATATTATACTATGTACTCCTGTCCTCCTTGAAAGGTAAGTGCTTCTTTTATTCCTAGTGCATCTGAAATTCCTGTGCTCTCATTGTTTGGACAGGAGTGAAGATCAAAATCATGAATGTGAATTATGAGGAAACGTCTTTTGACACTCTTAATGTGAAAAGTATGAAACGGAATATGTTTGGAGACTTGATCTGCTTTCATTTAATATATTTCATTTGTACTTAAATTCTAAGTATTTCTTATTTTTAGCAAGACAGTGATAGTTATGGACTGCAAGTTTTAAAGTGCTCTTCTATACTGGTACTTTTAAGGGCAAAGCAGAATTTCTGTTCTGTGATTGTAATGCATAATTCACGTCTCATGTTTTATGTCAATGAACTTGATTATTGTTTTTCTTTTATCAGACATTTATGATCCTGATTTAAAACTGTTACAGTATGTTGAGCACCTCTGGGAAAACCTGCTACTCTTCCTATCAGTGGCAGGATTTCCAGCTGGTTTCTGTTCTTAGCGCATACCTGCATTTGCTTCTGTTCACCAAGTGGCATTTTGGGTGTCAGTTGCTTTAGACCAAGTCTTCTGAAAGCCTATTCTGGTCTTCCTCTATGCTACATACAGCAGCATTTTGTGAGCAGTGTGCTGTCCTTAATTGGTTATATCCTGAGTAAAGGACTTCTGGTCCTCGTCCTCTGAGATATAAAGACTGGTCTTGAGCCTAAATTTGTCAGATCGGTCCATTCATGTCCTTGTCTGAGTGGCAGCAGACGTGGATCCCATGACCCAGGCCTGTGACTGTGGTGTGGGTTGTAGCTGTCAGAACTGGAACACTTTGAGGGGTGAACTAAAATAGTGAAACCTCTTCTTATGCTAATGCTGAAAGGCTTTTGATTCAGTGTCTGTTTTTTCAATTCACTGTGTATTGTACAGCAGGCTGTAAAAGCAGGACTTGTATGGGATATGGTTGTATTTATCAGCGTAATCTAAACTTTAAGTGATGCTGTGTTGAGCTTTTTTAGTTCCACAGAGCAGGATGTAAGTTTGCAAAGGAGAGTCTGGATTTCCAGTTTGCTCTGCCCACAGAAATGTGCTTCTGCAGGCTTCCACCATGAACTCAGCACAGCATGTGCGTGTTTCACAAAGTAGTCTTGTGTACTGGGAAAAGTGGCCTTGAGGCTTTGTTTGGAGTGGAACCATCTTTATTTGAGGGGAAAAAGGAAGTAAACTTGATGAATATACAGCAATGTACTCTCCTGTTTCAGGCAACAGCCTGTCACTAGCTAGTGACATCTCTGCAGTGTGCTGCAGCATCTTCTTACTAGAAATCAAATTAAGAAGTGATCTTGAATCATGGTATCTCATACGAATTTAAGTGCAAGTTAAGAACACTTTCCTGGAACAATGGCTTCTGAGAACATTGCTGTAAGGAAAAGCAATATGTCCTTGTTTTTATTGTGCTTGCAGAGGAGGCATACTTGTTCCTAATGTGTTCCTTTTCTTGATACAAATCCGTTTGCTTCGTAGGTAGATTTAAACCATACTACCCAGTATCTGGACATAATGTTAGTTTTTTGTTGGAGGGTTTTTTTTTTTCCATGGAAACATGCATTTTAAAAGAACCGGACACTACTCTTAAGGGCAAGTAGTGTTTTAAGCAAAAAGGTTGCGCTTGAGGTAGTGTAAGTCAATATTTACTGAAATACTGATTTTAGCATTTAAAGATTTGAGATTTGAAGATTTGGAAGAGTACATTAAGTAGAGGTGTTTAGTAGGAAGAAATTATATGAAAATTCTCAAGTTTTTTGAGAGAAAATAAATACTTTGTCCTCTACTAATAATAGGATAAAAGAGCTCGAAGCACAGTACTGAGGTGTCTGTAAGTAGTAGTAGATAGTAAGAAACTGAAACATTCACTTGTAGGGGCTGTGCCTCTATTATTTTTGGTAACTTATTTGTTTAACCTGCTAACTTTCAGTTTTCACTTGAAAATGTCAAATCATCTTGATGTTAGGAAATTAAGTATTAAAGCAGTGAAATGCTTATTTGGTGGCGTAATGTTTGCATTTCTAGAAGCGTCTTTCCTACTAACTGCACTGGAAAATTTCAGTAAAACTGTTTTTAAGTTCGTATCTCCAGAGTAGTGCTGTTCAGCGTTGTACAGTGGGTGTCATCATTCAATATTTAAAACTGCAGGCTTTCAAGCTGTTTCTTCACCTGCCTTGTGTTCGTTCAGTGGTTTTAAAATCACATAACTGTAATGTTCACCTGTTGAATTAGCTGTGGAATTAAAATCTTGGCACAGTTGTTAATTCAATCAATATAAAAATTGTTTAAAGAGACTCTAAAATTATCAACAAATAATTACTGAATGAGCAAACTCATTCAGATATAGGTAGGGAGATTAGTCTGGAGAGTCTCTGTTTTAAATGTGTATCACAACTGAAATGACTGGACTTAGACCTCAAAAATGAAGAGGGATTTTTCCCATGTATATAATGGTATTCTGGGCAAGGTTCTTTTCATAGAAATTAGTTATACCAGTAATATTTTGTCGTGTCCTTGTTTATCACTAAAACAGTTTAAATTATGTTGCATTTCTGAAGTTGTGTTTCTTACAGGTATCTTGCCTGACCAGTAGTTATGATGCTTAGCAGGATGGTTAAATACAGTTTTCAGATATTGGTGATGAACCACTGATTTTGGTTTAATATGTGTTATTGCTGTGACTAATGTGCCCAAATACAATGTGTTGGAGTAGTCACTTGGGGGTAATGACAGTGAAACTGGATTTGTAAGAGTAGTGTATAATGGTTGGAGTATTGCTTCCATTTACTTGCACTCTTGAAATTATGTTCAATGTATGCCTTGACTGCTATGTCAGACTGAAACATCTTTCACTAGCGAGGGCATGGGCTATACTGAACCAGCTGTCACCATGCAAGAACTCATACTTTCCAGAAGAAAATGAGAGAGAAGCTGCTTTATATCTTGTCAGACACCTGTTCTGTAGCATAAAATAAACTTGCAGTAAGTTAGCAAATAATTTTTGCAGGTTTCTTCTCTTCTGATAGACTGCGAGTTTGTATTTTTGTGTGTGGCAGCATATGTCCAGTAGTGTGAATTCCCTCTTGAAAGACAGTGTCTGCTTGGGTTTGGTAAAATTCATTATTTTACTGGGACTTGTGCTATTCCCCAGGCACTCTCTCTCCATTCTGTGGCCTTGGGTCTCTTTAAAGTCCTGCCAAGCAAGGCGCAGGAGTTTATTTCTTAAAGAAGCTCAGGGCCAAATGGTCAAGTTGAGCAAGTTTGTTCATTCCTTAGCTGTTGTTTTTTTCTGCCTGGTAGAAAAGGGTAGCTGTCACTGTCTTTGTTGCTTCTTTGGCTGAATGCGGGCAAACTTTACTCTCTGTTTTCCTGTAGCTTTGAACATAGGGATTTAGCTCTTGTGTGGCTCTCATGTGGAAAGAACAAGGCAGTGTGAATTACAGGGTTCCATATTGGTTGGATAGCTACAAGTTTTTGAGGTCAGTCCTCTCCAACCAGCACAGAGGTACCTTGCACAAAGCCTCTGGGTGAACACTGAAGGATCACAGAAGTGTTCGGGGTACTGCTTGTTTAATCTCCAGCATGCTGGCTTCTGTTTGGCTTCCACAGCAGTCATGAGAGTCTGCTGATCAGCATGGAAATGAGACAGGAAGGATTTGAAAAGAGATACCAAAGAATTAGGCAAAAGGCAGAATCTAGTTCCAGTTGCCCAGTATTGGCTAACAGTGCGTGGAAGGAGGGAGGGAAGGAAAGGAGAAAAATCTGACTACTTCTTGAGGATCCTTTTTACTTTTACATATTACACAGGTGAAAAGCCTAGATATGAAGTATTTTGTCCTGTTCAAGAAGCACAGATGTTCTGTCCTAATTGTTCTTGTAGTAAAACTACTTGTACAGACTTCAGTAGGGAGTAGCAAATGTGCTGTTTATGTAGCATGTGTCTAAAGGCCAAAGAATCTACTTGATCATCTTAAAATATTCAACTGACATGTCGAGGCAGCAGGTAAAAAAACTTCTGTCCAAAAGGATCCAAGAAGTTCACTCTTAAATGACATTTGTTTTTAATGCCTCTGTTGCAGAAATTGACAAGCTGCTGAACAGGCAAAATACATGTTGGAGTTTTACTTCTGCCATTCGTTCTTAGGCCTATGAAAGTGATGTAGCAGTTTATCGTGATCTCATGAATGATTGTGTGTCATTTGGTAGCAAGCTCAACATGTACAAAAGACACAGCACTTCAAAAAACACTTGCAAACCTCTAAGTGCTTCAGACTGTCTTTCTTTGCCTTTGACCTACATATCACACTGAAATCTTAATTCCTTGTATGTTTTAGTGCTTTTTAATGAGAATTCATGAAACATGGGACATTGATGGACCTTCTTAAATTTATCGCTTTAATCTTATAGTCAGCTAACTGAGAGCACTTTGTCCACCAAGGCTTGCTGGAATGTGTACCTAGCTTTTTCTCATTTGGAAGTACTTCTGATGTATCAGTTCATGTAGTCAGCTTCTCCTGTGTGGTCCAAGTTGCATTCCTTCTGTGTTTTAGAAGCCATCTCCCAAAAAAAAAAAGATCCAAAACCTAAAAACCAAATGAACAAAAAACCCCACTAAACTGGCTTTGCAAAGTAACTGTTCTGTCTGCTAGTGGAGATGTTCTAATGTCTCAGAACAAATAACGCCATCCTATTTCAGACGGTTTGAAGTGTTTGTTTTCTAGGACTTTTTTGTGGGTTTTTTTTTCCTTTCCTTAGGTTTCTTATGCACGACCAAGTTCAGCTTCTATCAGAGATGCAAATTTGTATGTTAGTGGACTTCCAAAAACAATGACCCAGAAAGAACTGGACCAGCTCTTTTCCCAATATGGACGTATTATTACTTCTCGTATTCTGGTTGACCAAGTCACTGGTAAGTAGGCAATTTTGCATGGCCTTTCATGGACTCACAATTTTAAGAAATACTACATCTTTCAGTACAACAGTCTTGTCTCTGTAATGTATAAAAGATGTATGTAGGCCAGAAAATGCATTTTCCTCCTGGAATTGTTCTTAAATATGCAGGGACAAAAATAGACTATGTAGTCTACTGAGCCAGCCTGAGTCATTTCTACCCTGAAGGTGCAGGTTTGAAGCTTGTTTGATGACTTGTAATAAATTTACAGCTGCCATAATCTTCCTCTCCAAGCTGCTGCGTGAAAATAGTCTCCCAGTGCCTTACAAAGTGCTATTAAACTTCTTTTTTCAAAAAGAAAATTTTATGCAGAAATGCACAGCAGGTTCTCTGAGGCTAGGATTACAGAAGCCCTAGACTGGCAGTTGCTGCTAAGACTCTTTTCAAGGCTAACTGATTAAATTTAGGCATACACATGAACTTTGAGTTCTCAGGAGCAGGTAAGTTCTGTGCCTTGAAGTACTAAGATGTAACAGGTTATTTTCATTTTTACAGGATATGTGTCAATCATTTAATGGTTGTCAAGGACACTTTGTCATTATTCTTTAGACTTGGACAGTGATGCCTGTGTTTTTTTGCTGTCTCAGATGGCTGATCTTGAGGAGCTTTGTAGTTTTCTGAATCACCTGCTGTGAGGTCTCTGCCAGAAATAAGCAACTGAATGAAAAGCCAAGTACATGACAGAAGTATTGAGTGTACATAGCAACATAAAACGAAGCAGGGCTCTCCAAGTTCTCCCCCTTCTGGAACACTGAGGGGTGGGACAGAGGAAGTAATTTACTCACATAATTATGCCCTGAATAAGTTTGGTTTGATTTATTTATTTTTTTAAATAGTTGTACCCTTTCAAAACTGCATATCCTCTTGGGTGGCAAACAGCTTTCAACTGTAGAAGGTCATAAAGTTTTTTAAATGTATTACTTTGAAAGTTTGCACATGCCAGCATTTGAGTCTTGGCTGACCTTTAGAGGGACTTATGTGTACTCCTTTAGTACTCCTTACTCCTTTTTTAAATTAAAAGAAATCTCAATGTTGACACCTTATGTTGAAAGAGTGTTTTAGTAGCTTGAGTCGTTCAGAGTTTAGAGAGGCCTGGAAGGAAAAGCTAAAGGCCAAATACTGACTTGTAGATGTAGCAGATTTGTGAGACAGATTCCTAGTCCTTGTGCAATAAATAGCTCTTCACAGTAGGTTCCTGTGTATTCATACATAGATGGAATTTAACAAATGGACCAGTAAGTAAATATAATTGAACTTCTAATACACATGATAATTCTATTCTATTAATCCTGCTATTTTCAGCATACTTTCTGGCATACGACTGTTGTTGAAGCTTAAGCTTTCTCACCTCCTTCTTTTTAGTAAGTAGTAAGAAGAAGTAGGCTCAGAATGTTATGAATAATAAGGTTGTGACACAAACTGACAGATAAAAAATGCAAAGTTGAAGCTGTGTCATTTGCCTCTTTGAAGCTTTCTTATGCCTGTTCATTGTCACTTTTGATGGCTTAAATCATCATTGTTTGTGAACAGAATACATTCGTTGTCATTAATGTCTTTCTCAATTGAGGACAAGCATCTAACTCATCTGGTTATTCATGAGCCAAAATGTAAAGGGGCTCTAAATGGCACTAGAAATATTAAACAAAACATTCATCTAACTAATGTTGGCTGTTAGTAGCTTTAATCTTAATTGGTTCAAGCATCCACAGCTCAATGTGTTTATGTCTAAGACATCTGGAATTTTTGATGTGTGATGTGCCTAAGACCTTCCATAAACACTTTAGGGTTTCTTTGCATTTTGCCTTTGAATTTTCTATGTCAAAAAAAGTTTCATTCAAAAGTAACACCTGGTGATGTATGGTGATACACCAAAACCAAGTCTTTTACTTAGAGGTAACTACTGACTGTTAAAACATGGACATAATTCCCATTATTGTAATATAATATGTGCATGTTATTATCTTAGCATATTTGCTCCAAAGAGACCTTCAGAGGATACAGCAGGAGAAAAAAAAAAAAAAGACCATTTTTTTGCTGCTAGAGAGCAGAGAAGTAAGCTATTTACAGAATTTTTGTGAATTTAGGTGCTGGAGAGTAGCATGAGCTGACCAGAGGTTACAGTGCAGCTGGTTTGGGTTTATTTCCATCCAACAAAATTGCTTTGTTTCCAAATTCCACTTTGGCTCACTATATTTGCTTCCACTATTTTCCCTCAAACTTCCAAGCTTTTTATACAAATATGTCTTACATCGGTTAAATTAAAAGTTACAATCAAAATTGCAATAGAAAATTCTTACTTTATGCCAAAGCCCAGCTCTGTTAAGCTCGAAGTTATTGTGTGTTCACTGCATTCAGCCATCAACATGGCAATTGGCCGCACAAATAAAAAGTTAACATCTAATATTCTGGAGCCTGTGAATTCATTACTGTACGTTTTTTTTCACCTTATGCAGGGGTGTCACGGGGTGTGGGATTTATCCGGTTTGACAAGCGAATTGAAGCAGAAGAGGCTATCAAGGGCTTGAATGGCCAGAAACCTCCAGGTGCCACAGAGCCCATCACTGTAAAGTTTGCTAACAATCCAAGCCAAAAAACCAATCAGGCCATTCTTTCCCAACTGTACCACTCTCCAAACAGAAGGTATCCCGCCCCTCTAGCTCAGCAGGCTCCACGTTTTAGGTAAGTCAAATAACGTGCACAACTGTGCTGAAACTTCCATGTTCCCACAGGCCTGTTTGTTTGCCTCCATGCTTGTGCTTTCCTGCTTGTCTGACTTCTGTGTGGGAAAGAAACATGAGATGTTGAACTTCAGCTATGCTACCACAGTACAGCTAAAACCAAAAATGCATGCCATCCTATTGACAGCATTTCAATGTCTAATAAGCATACTTAATTAAACCAAGGTGACATCTTTCTTGAACTTAGTCACTAAATTTTTTTTTCAAATGTTTCTTTTCATTTCCTAGGTTGTTCTTGATTAATGTGCAAGTTGATTCAGTTAATATTGACCGAGGAGGTTTAATTTTCTTTGTTTTAGCCATATGGCATGCCACAACCAGCTTCCTCTTCATCTACCCCTACATTTCTACTCTGCTTTCTGGCTTTCAGTATTTTTCCTGGTTAGTTGTCTATGTGTTCTCCATGCCATACTTTGTCTTTTCTTGTTACAACCTTTCATAATGAAGATTGTTCACATGTTTTCTGCATGTGCTTTTTGGGGATTTATATTCCCATCCTGTTGAAACTATTGCCCTGTGCTATTTAGTGTATCGAAAAGAACAGATGGTGAGAACAAAATGAAACAAACACTGTATTACCTACATCCATGAGTACCTTGGATTTTTTTCAGTGATCTTGATTATTTCTTCCCTCCCTCTGCCCCTGAACAATGTGACTGGGTTGTGTTAAACAGTAATACACTTCAAGAGTATTTCTATTTTGTTTTTCAAGAAACAAAATCAGTTGATAGCTTACTTTAAAGAGAATATACCGAATTTCTAAAGCTCTGCATTGACTAGGCTTGTTTATAAGCCAAATAAATATTCAAGAGTTCATGGACTGCACTTTGTCAGAATTTCTGAATTTTTCTTTCCTCCAGCTTTTTTTCCTTATGTGCTGCATCTCACAGGCGTGAGGAGTAGGTATTCTGCTGTAAGAGAGGGGATAACCGATTTTATTTACTTTTCTGTTGCTCTTCTTACCATTTCTTAGGTAATAAAAGGGCTGCCTTACGACTGTGGTCTGTATATTGCATAAAAGTAGACTTGCCATTCTTCTATAAGACAGAGTGTAGGGGCAGAATTTGCAGGATGGACTCAAGTGCATTGTATGAAATGAGATAAGGGGTTATGAGTTACAAGCTTATGTGCTACAACATTCAACATATTCTGGCAAGTCTTAGCCTGCAGACTTCTTACATTCTCCTGACTGCCCGTGTTCTGAGATACTCCTCTGTTCAGTTTCACTCAGATGCTGGCTAGGATAGCACTGGTATTTCACTGATACTCCAGGTAGATCTATCATGATTTGTAAAAAGACTCCCAGCTTTCAGAGGTTTTTTGCTTTTGTGCTGGTTTTTGTTGTTGTTTTTCTGGGAGTTATTTTGTTTGTTTGGGG